>OU343116.1:46891793-47099293 GCA_910594885.2 Bibio marci | reverse complement strand
AATTAAATTTGTCAATATCATCAATGAGGACGTGTTAAAATTACCTAAGATATATACCAAAATAATTGAAATTATAGTAAATTCACAAAAGCTATTTAAAGAAAGAGACGAGAAAATCAATAGCATTCAACTAGAAAAATAATAAATTTAAAACTTAAAACACACAGTACTCTTCATACTAATCGAATTTTGCTTATGGAATTTTTCGGTATTTATGTTAACACATTTTTATAGCTGGGCTACCATTTTTACGGCAATGAAATCTGTTATCATTGCAAATACGACGCTACTCTACGATGGGTATGACTGTATACAGCATACACCAATATAAGTGAACGTTACAAAATTATTTTAAAATGGTAGACAGGATTAGTTTTTGTAGTGGTAAAAATGATATTATGTTCCGTAAGTGAAATTACTAGTTATTCATAGCCTTGGTGTGAATAAATAATTTTTAAAATATATATTCATATGAATAAACATCAAACAGAAATCATTAATAATATTAACTATGAGAATTTGAATTTTTATTAAAATATATTACAGATTTTCACGGTTGCATAAAGCTTAAAGCTAATAAATTTGATTTAAAAACATACAATAATTTTAAAATTAATTTAAATTAAACGAAACAATTATGAATAATTAATGAAGCAATATTTATTAATCTGAAATGATGTAATAATTATAATATATTCATGGATCAAATCAAATATTATCAATTAAATATACATTTAATGAATAAGTGCATAGTGAGTAAGAAACATTATTGCTAGTAATATATGGTTGTATTATTAATAGAAATAAATCTTACCTCAATCGGTGGGCATATAAAGTCATTGCTGTCACTTAAACTTGTAGGTGGCATTACTTTTGATTGGTTGATTCTACCATTATCACTTATATAATTATTATTATTATCATTACTATTGTTTTTATTGTAAGTATTATCATTACAATTATTACAATTATTATTATTATTATTAATGTTATTATTATTATTATTATTATTATTATTATTAATATTATTATTATCCTTATTATCAGAATTTCTTTTACGCTTCGTTGATTTGACAGATCCCGTTGTTTTTGGTATTGCACCACGACTTTCAAAATCATTTATTTGATTATCAATTTTAATTCCTTCTTCATGGATTAATGTTGTAGAATGTTCATCATTATCAACATCATTAACATCAACAGTTAAATTAGTTGAATCCATTTTAAAATCGAACCATGACTTTTCTGCAATATATTTTGTTGTTGATGGTTTAATAATTTTTTTGTTATCGTTACCCAGCAACATATCGTTAGAACTAGCACTTGCCTGATCACAATCACTGGATGGACAACCGGAATCTTCAGTTTTTATAATATTTATATTATCATTGGTGATATCCATATTATTATTATTATTATTATTATTATTATTATTATTATTATTATTATTATTATTATTATTATTATTATTATTATTATTATTATTATTATTATTATTATTATTATTATTATTATTATTGTTATTATTATTATTATTAGTATCATTATTATTATTATTATTAATATTATTATTACTAATATTATTAATAGTATTATTATTAGTATTATTATCATTATTTGTATTTTGATTATTATTATTACTTTTATAAATATTATAATTGATAAAATGTATATCATCACTAAATGATATTGGCAAAACTTTTTTATTCCTATCTAATTTTTTATCATTGCATAAATTCAATTTATTTATTCTATAAATACGATCTTTAGTGTCTAATAATGGTGATTGTGATCCATTATTTTCAGTATCTGAATCTGTTGATTGTGTTTGTGGACGTTCTAATTCTGAATCACTAATTGTTAAATGACGCTGATGATGTGACAAATTCATTATATGTGATATGTTTTCAGTATCGAAATATTTATTTTCATTACCAACATCTTCGATATCTTCACTATCATTAATTGTTAGCTTATTTTGATTAAATTTTATTATATCATTATCATTTTTAAAATCATTATCATCATCACCAGCGTCATCTTCTTCGACTTCTTCTTTTTCATATTCTTCAATATTAATGTCATCAACATCAATATCATTGTCACCATCATTATTATTATCATCATCATCATCATCATCTTCATCAACATCAACATCGGGATCATCATCATCATTATCATTATCAATGTTATTACTATTATCATTTTCAGAACATAGATTATCAACATCGACATCACTTTCTGAATCATCTAATTCTAATGTAAAACCGTCATTTAAACTACGTTCATCAGCTGTTTCAACAATTGGATAAACTGTATCACTATTAGTATTACTGCTATCATTATTATGATTAATTTTACTATTATTATTTTTAATATTTTTTTTACTATTATTTAAATTATTACAAATACTATCACTCTTTTGAAATAAATTTAAATGTTGATTACGTACTAATGATTTACTTGGTGGCGGTAAAATTGTATGTTTTGGATTACGTATTGTTTGACCGGCACCTGATATTACTTCAACACTATTTGGATGTGGTGTTAAATTTGATATTGATGGTTGTGGACATGAAGTTTCTAGTGCAGCACTTTTTATACGTCTAACTGATACCATTGATGACGATGCTATTGCTGGTATTGATTTTGATGCGGATGTAGTTGTGTTTGAGTGACGACGTACACGTGAGGTAGATTCTGCTGAAGAATCAGTTGATCCAGATGGTTCAGATGATTCAATTGGTTTTGTTGGTAATGCTGTAGTTGATGATGAAGCTAATGGTAATAATTCTGTTGATACATTTTCTATTGGTGACGATAATTGTATTGCCGACATTGTTAAAGGCAATGTGGGCTTTATTATTGTCTTTGTTGCTAATGCTGTTGATTCTGATGTTATTGATGGTGACGGTAGTGCGGTAATTACAGCTGCTGGTGTTGTTATTGTTGTATTCGTTTTTGTCATCAGTGCATTTGAAATGACTTTCAATGGGTTCTCTGTAGTAATGGTCATTAATTCTTGTAGTGTTAAAGTATTATTTCTTTGATGCCGTAATTTTGCATGTTTCTTTTCTTCATCTCGACTAGTTTCAGAACTTCGATGCCTTTGTAATTTAGCCACCGATTTAGGGTTTGATGATGATAACAATATATTATCAGAATCTATGGACGTTTGCCGTTGTAATTTGTTATTAGTTTTTTTTAAATTTTTAAATGTTGTTGGTGTAGTAGAAGTACATGTAGTAATATTAGTAATTGAATTAGTTAATGTTGTTATACAACTGTCAGTAGTATTTTCAATCGTAGTTATATTATCAATATCATTATTATCAACAACACTTAAATTATTTGATAATTCTAAAGATGGTAAAAATTTAGAAGAAAATGATGATGTTGTTGCTGTTTGTGTAGGTGTTACTGATGATGATGATATACGACTAATTAAATTTGGTTGTAAATATTTATATTCATCAAATACATCTTCATATTTACTATGTTGTTCAGTATCACTTAATTCGAATACATAACCTGGATAAATATCTTCAATTATTAAACCTTCAGCAATAGTATCGGTTTTTGACACATCATCTGAATTACTTTTTATACGTAATGGTTGTTGTTGTGATGATTTTGAACATATTACAGCACGATGTGTTGATATTATAGTACTATGTACATTTTCTGGTGCAATATGTGGATTAGAAGTGCAACAATCACTCATTTCGCTTATGCTCGATTCACTATTTTTACGATGTACATCAACTTTGAGTGCTGAAAATTATTAAATTTTATTTGATTGAAATAATCAAATACTATATTTTTAAGGTGAACATTTTATAAAATAATACAGCCAATCCAATTCCACTGAGACATTATTATTCATATAACAAAACATAAATTGCTTGGTTCTTAGAACAGAACGTAAATTGTACAATTATATTTCGTTCAGTAACTATGGAAGGGCCCAACGCAAGAATCTGATCAGACAATTCAAATACGCAATATTATTTATAAAATTTTTTTAGAGATAACTTACCCATTGTATTATTCGAAGGTAAATCTACTGATATCATACTATTTGTTTGACTAATATCTAAATTCCCATTAGTTCTATTATTTATATTATCTGATAATTTTTCCGATATATCATTTGTTCCAAGTACTTGCATTTCAATTCCACCACCGTCGTCACTGCAAAACAAAAAGCAAAACAACATCATTCGAATGTATATATTACTTTATTTTATTTTATGTTTTATAATTAATTACCTTGTTTCCTTAAGTATTTTATTTGATTTTTTTAAACTACCGCCCGATATTATTTGTGCTTTATCATACATAATATGTAATGTCCAATTTATAATTTTTACAATAGTTATAATTAAACCAGTTATTAAACAATATATTCCCCATGTCGTTATTGTTTTTGGAAAATACTAAAAAAAAAAAAAGTAATTATCATATAAAAAGCAAAAAAAAGTTAAAGTTTAAGCATATCAAAACAAAATTCGTAGAATTTAGGTGTTTATACACATTTGAGAAATTGAGAAAATCTGTACAGAAGCCAAATTTTCAAAGGCAATCGAGTTTGTACGTCTTTTGAGTTGCACTGAATCTTAAAACTGTTGCACAGTTTTCCCAATTGTTACTGCTGTTCGATAAATTGTAAAATTGATGAAAATGATTTATTTGATTTTATTTTCAACAAATATTTCTTATCTACATTGACTTCGACGAGACAAACCAAAATTATAAACAATGTAAATAATATTTATAAAAATGTTATGAACGTACTGTCCATTTTCACTATTGAGAAATGATTTAAGTAAATAATTTTGATATTAATTTTAAATGAAAATCACATAGGAACGATTTTCGAAACAAATAAATGAGGGTTTAGTCTTAAGTTCTATTTTTTTACCGACGTCACCAAAATATGATTACACAAACAATAAAAAAAAAACCATATAAAAAACAATACAACAGAACCAGCAGAGTCATTAACAATTAGGTATTTTTCAATAATTTTTATCTAAATCTTATCAACAATGATAAATGATTTTTCTTACATTAGTAATTTATATAAACACAAAAAACAAAACACATTTTTAATAATTACCAAATATGTAATAAATGGTGTACATAACAAAAATAACCATAAATATAAATGAACGGCATTACAAAAAACATTTTGATGAGGATCGTAAAACCATCCTCCTGTTAACGAAGCCCAAACGCCTTGGCGGAGTATTTCCAAGGTTTGTGACCCCATTATTAATCACATATCATTTCACTATCATTTCACAATATATATATTTGAATAATTTTTTTTTTTTTTTTTATAATTATTATAATAATAATAATGGTTTTTTTCTGTTTTGATTTATATTATTCACTATTTCATAATTTTTACACTTCACTTTTTATTATTACTTTTAATTTTGTCTTATTGTTCAATTCCAACAATAAAAATTTTTCCGTAATATTTTTTTAATTTTCTGTACTGTAATTTTAATAATGGAAGTTTTTTTTTACTTGATAGTGTATGTTGATGTTTTACGATGAAAGAAGGTAAAGACGAATATAATATAATATGTATTCTTATTGCAAAATTTTAATAGTTTATATATATTATTTCTTTTATTTTCACGTACATTTTCATGCGCATCGAATACAAATACAAAAAAAAAAAAGTGAAATAATTTATAGAATAAATTTTCTTTTTTGGTAACCAGCTGATTTTGATAGATAAATATCTGGAAGGAAATTAAAATAAAAAATAAAATAAATGAAAATGTCAAATATGGACAACCATTTGTAAAACTGGAATATATATAGGCACTTTCCATTTACACACCGGGTGCTTCTTTTGTATTATATTGTCTATAGTTTATGACAGTCTATATGGTATTATAAAATATCATTGTATCTGCCATCATTACAATTCATGAATGAAAACAATAAAAAATAAATATCTGTTGTAAGGTTTTCAATATTATTTACTAACTACTTAGCTCATTTAAATCCAAATAATAAATTTTTATAAGCCGGAAATTACAGTATCAGATTTATAAATTGATTCGCAAATTCTTTATAATTTCCATTTGTATTTTTCTTTTACTCTACTTTCTAGGTCTATCCCATCGGATCTGTCTCTAAATATATTGAATCTATTTCTATTACAATTAAAGCATAAGATATTAATGGAATTTATTAGAATTTTATCAAATCATTGAACAATTATTATTATACAATACCAATATACAAGAAATGCATATGTACTTAAAGATTGAATGCTATTTGATGGGAAGAAAATATTCCGATTTTACGGTCGTCGTAATAATAACAAATACATCATATTACTTCATACATATATATATCTATATATATATATATATATATAGTTGTAATATATGATAAAATAGTCATAATTTCTATAGTATTAACATAAACAAATCAATTATAGTATCTGCTGAAATTAGTCTCACCCACAAAACGATATTGTAAATTAATAATTATCATAGCAAATGTATAGATAAGGAAATGTTGTTGTATATGCATGCATATATACGTTTGTTGTGGCACATACGTTGGTATATAAAGATATATAATAGGCATATATAGGACGAACATAGGTATATTATATTATTAATAATAATATTGATAACAACAGAAGAATACAGTAGTATAATATCAAAAAGTGGTTATGTATTAATTGTTCTCTTATCATTATATATATATATATACATATATATAAAAGGACATTCATACAAAAGTTATAAAGTGTAATAAGTATATTTAGTAAAATTACACTTGTATTCTTCTCTATGCATATATATATACTTAAAATTCATACACCAACGTTATATATATTACTTTTATATAATGTATAAGTACTTATATAACGGGTGATCCTAATTAAATTTAAAATATGTTTAATTTGCTATGATTACAACATTTTTATGTATTTATATATATATATATATATATATATGTGGGCAAAGATTGTATATCAAAGGTTATATGTGTATAAATTATAATAAAACAAATGCATTTTGTTACAATAATATAATTATTGATTGAAAAATGTCTTCAAATAGGAACAATATAATTTGATGGTCAAAACTTAGTGTAATAGAAAAATGTTAGGAATCACCTATTAAAAATGTAATAATTAATAATTTATTCTTATCTTATCTCATGTGCTCACGTATAATATAAATATTAATTTGTACAAACACATATTATAATGCGTTATTGTTTAATAATAATATTGTAAATATAATGAACTTTTTATATATTTTAATCTTTTTATTTTTATTTAATTTATATTTTATACAGATAGTAAAGCGGCTAGCCGAGTGTAGTTGTAAAAATTAACAAAAATTATACTGTGTTCTCTATAGCAAATACAATATATAATAATTTTAATAAGTTTTGTAAGTGAATTATAATATTATAAATTGAATAAGTTAAAATTAATAATAATAATAAATTTGTTTAATATATGTATATGAGCAAGTGCGATTATATACAATTTATGGTAAGTTAATTTGTTATCTGAATTATGTGAAAACAAAATATATATATAAAGAATCTGCCTGTATAATAAATAGGTAGCACAATACTTTATTATATATAATATATATATATATATAGTTATTATATTATATCTGTGACATCATAGTATAATTAAATTATTTAATTGAATTAATTAATTTCAAAAACTCTCTTTTGTGTTGCTGATTTTCTTGTATTTTTTAACTATATACAATATATATATAATTTATAATCATACTCAAATATATTTGTTAGACAGTAGTATTTCAGTAAACAGCTAAAGTGTATAAGTATTTTATATCGAGACGAGCAGCTATTAGTATATTATAAGTTAGTTAGACGGTTTTATATATATAATTAGTGCATATACAAATTTGTTTATTGTAAAAATATAAATATAAATAAAGATATAATAGATATATTATAACAGTTAAGAAAATAAATCAATTAATAGCATAATTGCGTATAGACTTAAACTTATGTGTATATTAATCTAAAAACGCATGCGTAATAAAATCTATAAATTGTAGTGCATTTTGCATAAATTACAATAAATTATATCCGAGTTACATTACGAGTTTTGTTATAAAATTAAAAAAAAAATAATAAATATATTTTTAAATATGGTTTAATAATAATTAAAAATTACATATATGGAACTTTTTATGCAGAAAAACAGGTAACTTTTATTATCGTGCGTATATTTTTAATCTCTTAATAATTTTTTAATCGATCATTGTTTTTTTTCTATTTATCTTATAATAAACTTGATATATAATTTTATATTTTAATATTGTATTATTATAAAGAAAAACAAATATACTAAACCTGTTTTAAATTTTTTGTACATTTACTAAAATTATATGTATATGCATTTGATTATGAGGTCATTTTGACCTTCTCTATACAATAAGAAATTATACGTTTTATTATATATATAATTTGCCGACAATACACACGCACACGCACTCATGTATTCTAAATACTTATATTATAATCCGTGTTAAATTTTTAAACAATTATTTATTTTAAAAATAAAATTTACAATTATTACATATTATTATTATTATTATTATTATAGTATTATTATTATATTATAGTATTATTTTATTACAATATTACTATTATTATATATTGTTATAATAATATATAGCGATCGACAAAGTCACTATTTTGTGTATTGATACGCTTACAAGACTTTATTTGTATGTACAATAAAAACAATTAACAACAAAATTTCTATTTTGCACTTGAAAACCTATTATTTATTGTAAATAATAATTGTTATAATAAATTTCAATGTATATTATACGGCGCTGCTTAAAAGTATTTTAAAAATATGCTAATATAAATATAAAATGTATATAGAATTATAGCAATCCTATAGTGAATGTAATATATTGTATTTACAAAATCATGTCATATATAGAAGAAGCTTCGTTGTTAATGCCATCCATATATAGTTACCATAGTTGTTCCGCTCAACTAATCCATTTGCAAGGCAAGCGTTATAGACTGGATTGATGGTTGAAAGTTCTTAGTATACTACAGTCTGGCTGATATGATTAGTATAACCACTGTGAGGTAGATGCTATCAAATGACAGCAACATAAACTCCAACACTCACACAACCGCAAATGACTTATATTTTAATTATTTACATATTTATACATATATATTTTATAAGTTATTTATATGACTATATGTAAGAAACAATTTTACAACAGTGCGCTCATATATTATTACAGAATTAATCGAAAATGGTTCAATGATATATTATATATCTTAAAATAATTGAAATAGAATAAATCATAATGTCCCAAACAGGACCGTACCGAGCAAATTTTGTGCATAATTTTGAAAATACGCCCTTAAATAAAAATGTATCAACATAGATTTTTTTTCTAAACAAAAAAAAAGACTTGAAAAATTGTTGTTTGGTTAATTTTTTGTTCTATCTTACATCAATTTAATTATATTTTAGTTGAATTTTCCTTATGTTTCTTGCTATGTGTAATAGAACCGTTTTCACATCACCACAGAGGTTGTTTTTCAATGCGTTTTTATGAATCAATTTTAAATTAATATGTTTAATTGACAAAACAATTTATTGACAAAATAATATATGCATATTCTTTTCTCGATTCCATCATCTTTCAATTGGTTTTTATTTTATGTAAAAATATTAACTATAACTCGAGATGTTAATAAAAACTTTACCTCGAGACAGTCGTAGGAAAGTAATATTAAATTTAAATTGAGTTGTGAGATGATTTTAGAGTTTTTTTTTCAGTTTTGGCGTCCCTAACTCATACGCGCCCCGTTCTTTTGTTCGTTCTGTTCATATGAAAGCTACGAGCCTAGTCCCCAATATTGTAATAAACAATTTGGACATTATTGCGTTGTTCTTGTATTGTGTTGAACATTCTGCAATATTCAATTCTGTGCAGATGCATCCACTAGTTCTTTGTTTTTGATATTTATTTATATAAACATTATTCAAATTACAATAATTAGTCAATATATAATATTCATTGAATGGGAAAAATTAATTAATATATATTTTTATTGAAAATTTGAATATATGAAATAGAATACAATTTTCTTATCATGGATAGCAGCTATATTATATGCGTGTATATATGCGGTTTCAATTCAATGCTATTCGATGTATTCGACTATTTATATTATTTATTCTCTGTGCCATATGAAAATATAAATATATGATAGTTAAATTATTTATTACTAATATAATATATATTAATGCAGTATTATAAATCAGAGAGATAATTTTTAAACTTTCAAATATTTAAATTATATATTATATTGCAGTTTATATATATGGAATACACGTTTAGTTATAACAATTTGATTTTATATTAATAATAATAATACTATAATATAACAATGGCAGTATATCTTATATTGATTAGTCATTTATTTAAATTAGTTGTTAATTTTTTTTCTATAAAAGTATGTACATTATTTACTTGGGCGATATATAATCGATATATTAATGATATTATTTTAATTTTATTATTCTATAATTTTATTTTATATCCATATATTATATAAATTTTCTTTATAATTGTTTATGCGGTTTTTATGATATCTATACAATTATAACATATACTACAATTACCAGCAATTATATTTTATTTATGATTTATTTGTTATTTGTGTAGTGCGATACTGAAAGTAAATTTCAATGACAAATTTTAAGAAATGTATATTAATAATTTTTAAATGAAATTATTAGGATATTTTAATAAATTATTTGTTACATGTTAGCCCAACTGGAACAAGTACTGCACACGTTTTATACATATTATATACGAGTGTATGGAAAAAAAATTCATGGACAAGTATACATAGTGCGATTTATACTATACTTATAATTTTTAAGTATAACATTTCTAATAAAATGTTCAAAATATTTATTTCTTTATTATTAATAGTATTATATATACAATATATATATATGTTCTGAATATAATACATTCTAAATAACCATTCCAGGATATAGTTTTGTTTTTAATTTTTTTTTTTATGTATATATAAATATTTTATTTTTATCATAAGGTCATTTTTAAGACATTTACTAATTACAATTACAACTCTCTCTCTTTATAAATTTATTCTATATATATATTATATTTTTCTATTTCTATATTAATTTAGAAACAATCTATATAAAAAAATTAAAATATAAACAAAAAAGAAAAAAAATGACACAAGAAATAAAAGAACAATCATTGTTACGGCAAGCGGGAATGCAAATTTTAGCTGGTGGTTCAGCCGGATTTGTTGAAGTATGTATTATGCATCCATTAGATTTAGTTAAAACAAGATTACAAATTCAAACAAAATATATTCCACAAAAATTATCAACAAATGGACAAATTCAAGTAATTTTTTTTTATTTTGCTTTGTTTACAATACACAATTTAATTATCTCTATTTTTTTATCTATATAAATATAAAATCAATAATCATATCGCATATCATATAAATGTATCTATATCGAATTCATTTCATGTGCATATAAATAATATATATATATATATTGTATTTCAATATACAAACTCACACACATAGCAAATTTATTATAAAGGTGTTATTGATTGTTTTGTTAAAATGTATAAAATGGAAGGATTTACATCGTATTGGAAAGGTATATTACCACCGATATTAGCTGAAACACCAAAACGTGCCACCAAATTTGTCTGTTTTGAACAATATAAAAAACTTTTTATGTTTGGTTCAGATAAACCAACGCCAATAGTAAATATTTTAATTATTATATGTATTATATATATATATATTATATACAAAATACAGCTATATATGATAAGTCTGTCTATATATATTTACGGAAGATAAAATAGAGTTTGGTATAGTCAGAAAGAAATCTTCATATAAATATGAAAAATATCACGGCACCTTCTATTACAATATTCAACATTGAATCAGGATTTAATTTACAAATTTTAGTTTCACCATAAGTTAAAAAATAGTAAAATTTAAAAATATCTTAATATACTTTAGTTGATTTTATCTTATCTATTTATATATATATATAGAAGAGATCCTTTTAACTTATATATAGCTGTATTATTATATAATTTATTGGTTTAGCAACTGTAAGTAATTTCGAATTTTTAAGAAAATAAATGAAAATTTAGCAAAATGTCAATGCATTTATGTGTAAGTGAAGTGTCTGCACAATCTCAAGTGTTATAGGAAAAAATAAAAACGATCCAACTCGATATTATCTTTAATTTCATCGTCACACATCACCACGAAAACTGATAGACGACCTGTGGTGAACTATTCTAAAGAGTCAAATATAACTAAATTAAATTTAGATTTTACAAAAACTAATATTAATATTCTATCGTTTTTTTTTTTGAATTTGTTATGACTTAATTTCATCGGCGCACATAACATTTTGAGAGATTGTGCTGATGTTTTTCAATTTAAGAAATTATAAATAAAATAAAATCTATTAGTACACGAAATTCGAAATTATTTAATTGTTGCCATAACCGCATTATTCATATTATATAAAAAATATTTAAATTAATAATTAAAATTAATAAAATGGATTACATTACAAAAAAAAAGACATATTCATTAGCTGGTTTAGGTGCGGGTGTAACAGAAGCTATTGTTTGTAATCCATTTGAAGTTGTTAAAGTTTCAATGCAAGCTAATACAGGACGGTAATAATTTTGCGTTTCCATAGCCAATATATGATTTTATTATATAGAACAATTTTTTAATATAACAACAATATTGCTTTTTAATGTTAATGTATATATAAATATATAGTACTACCGAAGTGCCGACAACATGGAGTGTTACCAAAGATATTGTACGAAAAGATGGATTAGGTCTTAAGGGATTAAACAAAGGTGTTACCGCTACAATTGGACGTAATGGTACATTTAATATGATATATTTTGGTTTTTATCATAGTGTAAAAGAATATTTTCCGGCTTATAAGGTAAACACACATACGTTATTGTTATTATTATTATTATTATTTTATAAGTTGTAATTAATACTTACATAATATATATCATTATATATATAATAAATAATTATATAATTGTATATCATCAACACACAACACAATATGTACCACTTCTACAATATATTGTATATATAATTATTATATCATAATCAGTCTATATATGAACAATGATTAGATGAATTACTTTTTTATTTGTATGTCATTCATTCACTGATCTGTAACATATTAAATTTTGAAAATTATATATATATATATTTCATATGGAACTTATACACAAATGAAATACATATGATTAGTACCAGTATAGAAAATGGAATCCAAATAATACAATATATTAATATATGAAGTGTTTTATTATTATTTCATGCATTTGAAAAATTGTAAAAGATAAGGTTATAACATACACGATGGTGGCCCATACCGTCAACATATTATCACACATTTATATTTTCAACAATTGAGATATGATATATATTACATATGTACTTTTGTAGTTAAAACATTTTATCATAATACACATATTTACAAAAATCTGATATAATACAATATAACATCTTAGTATATTGATTATTAATGTTGATAGTTTTGCTAAGATTATAATTATTTCATTAATTTATTTAATTTTAATTTTCTTTCTTATTGCTATACATGCATAACAATTTTAAACGTATAATTATTTAATTAATTATATAATTAATTCTAATATATATATATATTTTATATAATTATAGGATCCAGCAAAAGAATTCTTTCGTAAAGTTGGCATTGGATTTTTATCTGGTACCATTGCATCTATAGTAAATATACCATTTGATGTTGCTAAATCTAGAATTCAAGTTAGTAATATTTTGATATAAATTTATTTCTATTTATTATTATTATATGATTCTGTGATATGATGAGAATAGAAATTCTCATAACTTGTCTTGGCAACTATATATATGTGGACATAAGCAAAAGGATGTACTTATATGGAGGATTATATATATAGTTAATTAATGAAAGTAGATTCAAAGAAATTCTGATAAATAGTGTTTCACAATTAATTAGGTATTGGGAAACATGTTTTAGAGGCCACAATGGATAGCTTTTAGATAGCAGTGCGATGTGAACCAAAGCTTAATAATATCTATAAAACTTAAAAAATGTAATGTTAACTTTAATAAATTTTACCGGTAAAACGTCGTTTATGTGAAACAGCATCCATATTTAAAATGTATATTCCTCAACTATAACTATATATACGGTGTAACATATTATTTCTCACTATTTATTAACTATTTAAAAAAATATAACAACATTCCTATAATTGGCAAACCAAATCATATTTAGATTTTGCGACTGTACCCCTATACGAAATATACGAATATATATTATAATTTAGAATAGTAAATATTTCCCTTTACATTTTAAATAGATTTAACATTTATGTATTAATTTTTAAAGGGACCACAACCAATAGCCGGACAAATAAAATATAAATCAACTTTTCGTTCAATTGTAATTGTTGCACGTGAAGAAGGTTTTCGTGCACTATATAAAGGTCTGGTACCAAAAGTATTACGTTTAGGACCAGGCGGTGCAATAATGTTACTTGTATTTGAATATGCTTATGATTATCTACAAAAAACATTTTAAATAATATTTTATATATAATTAATATACACAAAAATAATATATCACTTTATAAATAATTACAGAAAAATGATACATTATATATAAACAAAGAATAAATATTTAAATTATTTTTATATTTTATATTAAATTATTAAAAATTAATTTCATAAAATCATAATATAGTTTTACAATTACTCATCATTATAATAATAATAATTAGACAAATCTGCTGTAAGAAATAAAATAAAATGAAGCAAGTCTGTTACTGTTACCCAACAATACTTAATTTACTTACTATTATTATTGTTATCTTACGAATTGGATGCGGGAAATGGGGCACATATGACGTGACAGTATTCACAAAACAAAATAAACTCCTTCCATAGTAAGATAATCCAGATTATAGATAATATTTTTATAACAATATCAGGATATAAGCAATCAAGAGAGTAAACCCAATGTCAGCCTATATATAAAAATTACGATAATAAATAATAATAGCAGCTAGATTTATACGTATTAATTTTTAAGCCAATATAGATAGATATACTCTAATATTATAGCAGGTTATCGAATTCAACAAATCAATAGAACGCATGTGGTTATGTATCAATTGTGCACGTCATCAGCAAACATTATGGCATAAACAGAATAGTTGAGAGTTTACCACATATCGAATAAATAATCTAAAAATGGATCGGACAAAGTGTAGAACCATGGCCATATGAACCATGGTATAGGCCCAGTTTTTCACATATAAATTCATAATCGATAAAAGCGGTAAATAGAATTGAAGTATATAATATGATTTTAGTTGAAAGTGATATTTTACTATTATATATCATTTTTATAAGATCTAATTAATTTCTATTAAAAGATTATGTTGATTTAATTAAAATAAGCCTAGTTATTTCTACATTTTCATATAATTATATATTATCTTATCTATTAATTATCATTAGCCATCAAATTATATATATGGTATAAATGTTGTGTATTTTTAAATAATATCATTTTTTGATTCAATTTTATATTTTATAATAAAATATGTACCTCTAACTATTTATAATATAAACATACTTATGTGAATATATAATATATTTATATACAGATAAAAATAAGTCGGTCGGTTATCTATATACATTTTATTTTATTTTTTGTAATAACACTTCTAATGATCACATTCATTCACTTTAATTTTAACATATTAGAATAAATATATAGATTAGATTTAGATTATTAGAATAATATTGGTAGAATGAAAATATATAAGTGTAAAGGTAAAATAATGGTAAAATAATTTTCCGAATATATTATATAATATATGTTAAGTACGACAATGTCTATGCACATATAATTAAATGTGAACTGCTGTGATATCTTTTCTACACCTTATGTTTGTTTAGCACAAAATATATATAATTAAGTAGGTATTACTGCCACTGATACAGTAAATATACATAATAAATTATAACAAAAAAAAATTGTGATCTTTAAAAATATAAAAAATGAGATAACATTCACACTAATATTAAGTACAATAATTAATTTTTTAACATATATAAGTGTATAAACTTATCTAATAATAATAAAATAATTATCGTCTAAACCAAAAAAATAACAATCTTATAATGATATTCACATTTTTTATTGAATATATTGTATATCATATATACAATTAAAAATATTGTATTATAAATTATTTACAGCTGGTATAGATGTATTGGCAGTTTTTTCGATACGTATTATATACACAATGATCGTATATATAATATAAAGAAAATAATTTTTGGAATAATTTTCACAGATTATGTAATTGAACATAGTGTACCATATTATCGCGATTCAATACAACACAATATAATATATATAAATTGAATGGACAATATACAATTTTATTATATGGTTGATTGTTTATTAATTAATTGCATTACTATGCATTATTTTTATTATTATTATTACAATTTTATGTAATTTAATATTTAAGCCTTTATGATACAAATATAGTATTTGAAGTTATACTCCATGACATCATTATATTCATTGTACATAATATATTAATATAATATAAGAGAATAAAAGCATAAAACTATCTGTCTATATTCATAAAAAAAACATTGCCAAACATTATATTTAAGTGTGCGATTATTGATTATCATTCGCAGAATAAATAAATTAATTTAGTAATTTTTTTGGTTTATATGGGTTTAGTTAATCGACGTATTGGTCAAGAACTTGATCTATTAAATAAAATAAAACAACGACAACTGGAATACTTTGGAGGATATCATGAGGGATGACAAATATTGATTTTTACAAGTTATTATGCAAGAAAAAGGTTTAAGGTCGTAGGGGACCAGATCGCAGCAGAAGTATGTATATCTTTGGTTGGTAAATCTGCGAAAATGGTTTGAAGTCAATTCAACAGAATTGTTTCAAATTTCAGGCCAGGCAATGAAGTAAAAATTGTCATGATGATAGTCAACGTCCGGAATGGATAGGGCAATTAAAGAAGAAGAAGATGGGCTTAGGTATAAATAAAATACAGTTATATCTTTCTATTATATGGAGGTCCAACAAATTTAACAGACATATGACTGTCTTTTTTATATAAAATCCATTTTACTTATAAATTCAATTGTATCGTTCTACATTTATAAATAGAATAATATGTTCATAAAAAATTCAATGGCCGCTCAAAAATTCCACTATTTAATGGTTTTCTGGTATATGGAAAGTCAAGTATAGAGAAGTTCACTGTTTTGTAACTATTTTTTCGGAATTGTTATATTTTTATAAATTTTCTAAACATTTGAACGATAATTTATATTTTGTTGAAAACACACCCAAATTAATTGTTGTACGTATAAACATAAATTTGATAAATTTAATAGAAACATTCATAATTCATCACAATTGGATTATATTTTATTGATTTGATTGTGTTTTCAAAACATATATGTTTAACAATGGTAAACGAATATGGATTCACAATTTGAAAGGGCCATTATTAGTTTTACCATCGATTAGCAAATTATCGAATCGAACAGTCATCATCCTCATCCTGATATGCATAAGTAATTTTGTATAGTTACATACGATTATCCTCAAGTTTTTATTTCTCCTACATCTAACCTATGGGCTAATCAATCACCCATATAGAAATAATAAAATTATGAAATCCATATAAACCAAAATTAATTTACACACTGTTTATAAACTAAGAAATATTAAATAATAAACACAACGTGAAGTTTACGTCGATTTTTAAACCATTTGAGATTTATTTTCATACCAAATTCATATTTGTACAATATTTGTAAACTATTGGTATTATTAATATTTTAAACCATCGAAATTTAAAACACCTTCGACAACCGCAAATAGAAAATATTATAAATAATAGGTTTACAAAATTGTGTTATGTATTTTATATTCAAATAAACTCTCGACGTTTAAAAAAAAACGAACTTTTCGGTTCGGCAACAATATTTTTAAACTTCTTAGGTTTAAAATTAAAATCTATAATGATTTGACCGATTTAATTTAAAACTTTCTTGGGTTTATTTATTCAAAAGTTTTGAATTTTGTATTTTTTAAATGTGTCATTTTAAAAGTGTTTTTTTTTTTCGGATGGATCCTACATGTTTCCTTCTATGATGACCTATATATAGTTATGTTATTGTAAATTACGAACCCATTGGCATATAACAAAGTAAAATTAATATTATTATTAACTATTGGTGTCAATATAGACACACACCCACACATACCATATAGTAATACCAGATAATTTTACAGTGGTAAGTTCATATATATTATAAATTTATGCGACAAGATATTATTAAATATAAACTACCATATATTGTATTAGATGGATTTTATTTGGTACTTCTTGTAGAGTACGTTTAACTAATGTTAAAGAAAAACTATATATATATATATATTTGTTACATTTTATTGGTTATATATATATATATATACTTTAAAATATATATGCATATTGCATGTATGTATTTATATATAAATAAATTATAACATTTAATCGTGATAATTTATTATGTTTACTGGTTGCATATATATTTTCTCATTTTTATTGCAAAAATTGTGTAATTTTATATAAGTATATTTTATGTATGTTAGGTATATATCTGGTATAAATCATATACGAGTATATATATATATATATATATATAACATATTATATATTAGAATAGAAAGTATAAAGTTAACTTTAAAATTCTATATATATTTTGCAAATTTACCATGGCATATGTCTTTTATAGGTAATATTTATATATAACTGTGTTAATATGTGTATACTTATTATGTACAATATATAATTAGAACAGTAATTAAAAATATAAATAGTATATGTACAAAGGACACACCCAACATTTTATTTTGGAAAAAAAGTTTTTTGATTTACTGTTTTTCTATCTATTATCTTTTAGCATACTTTTTATTTACATAATTATATTTTAGGAATTACATCCGTAAATGATTATTATATACTTATAGAGTAGGCAGCAAGTCATATTACTCGAAGTGGAGCTTATGGCATGGCATATACTAAAAACATTCATTACAGTCATGTTGGTAAATTACTCCGCAAGGAAGTAAATATAACAATTCATCAATTGTACTGCAATTAACGAAAGATAACAGTTTTCATAATTCTATTATGGTATTTTTATATGGGTATACGATTAACCCATAATTAATAATACTTATATAAATGTTAATTAACACACATTTTTTATTATAATTTATAATTTATTATAATTTACTTGGAATTATATTTATGCGTGCAACTATAGCTGGATAATCACATAAATATGTGTGTTTTATTCATGATAAAGATCTATATGAGTAAATATTATATAAATACAATATTATGTGATTTAATTTAATAAGAAATTTTCGTTTCTATATAAAATTTTCTCAATGTTTTACACCTGTTTTTTTTTAATTATAATATAATTTGCGAACAAAATAATAATACGAATAATATGATTTTATTGTTTTAACACCAGGATCAATAAAATAAAAATTAATTATAAATAAAAATAATATATTTTAATAAAAATTTATAAAGTTTTCACATTATATCTCACACATTAACGTTTACATTTTACTATATTTATTAAAATATTATTTAATATTTACAAAAAAAAAATAAAAAAAATAGGTAATTATAACGCCGCGCATTGAAATTTTCTATTTTATATATTCAATTTAAATATTATATATATATTTTTATATTATAATTATATACACATGAATTTAAATAAATAAAATCTTATCAATAAAAAAATTTTTGAAATATTAAAGCAAAAAAAAAACACACAATTACAGAAATAATTTATTTTTATTTTAATTTACAAATATTTGTATTTGACGTATTCGACGATATGTGTCATAATAAGTAATATATTATATATATTATATTATTATATTATTAATATTGGCATAAGACACACCGCATATTATTTATTATAATAATATTAATAATTATATAGTTATTAATTAGATTATTTATTTACACTAGGAAAAAAAAATAAAATAAATGTATAGATAAAAAAAATAGGAATATGATTTTTCTTTTATAAATTAATTTGAATTATATTCACTTTAAAAAAAAAAAAAAAAAAAATTCACTAATGCAAAAAAAAAAAGGTATATTAAATTTTTTAAAACAATTTAATAATTATGCAACAGCAGCGCGTCGTAGCAACGATATATTTTATAGCAAACAAATTAACTATTTATGATTTTCTTTTAAGTTGTAAAAAAAAAAGCAGGTAATATTATTTATTTTAAATAAATTAAATAAAAGTTTTTTGTTTAAAAGAGCACACGTATTATTTTACATCACACATTTTATTATTGTATTTTCTTTTTTTACTAATTTAATTCTGAATTAGAATTAATTATGTTCCTCCCCTCCTTATCATTTTATTCAATATACACTTTTTTTACCATAATATTGTACTTGATGTTGTTGCAGCGGTGATCCCGATGTCGAATGTGCATTATGATAAGTAACATAATTATAATCACTATCGTGTCGTTTAACATGACTTCTTGCCGATGGATCGGGTGTAAAATCAATGTTACTGCCATCATTAAATTGATATTGATTAGTTGGTAATGGCACCGCATCATATGATGCGCCCGGTTGTGGTGCTGGTGCGCCATGTAATGGTAATGGTGGAAGATATAAATTTGCTTTATACGGACCCGAATTATTATCAATTGGATTATTAAAATATGAACCAAATACAGATTTTGGTTGTGGTAAAAATGCTGGATTCGACCAATATTGATGTAATGGTAAACCGAAATTAAACGGTTGTGGTTGTTGTTGCGGTTGTAAATGTCCAAAATTAAAATCATATGGTGATCTTCCATCATCATTATTATTATTATTGTTGTTGTTAATATTGCTATCAGGATCGGCGAATTTTTGTTCACCTGTAATTGAATTATCAACTCCGTCAAATGGTTTTTGCATAGGTGTTGTTGTTACGGGTAATGTTTGTGCTGGTGGTGCTGGTGCAATTTGTGGTAGTGTTGGTAATGTTGGTGTTGGCTCATCTGCTGGTGGCGGCGGTGATGGTGGATTTTCTGGTTGTGCTGGTGCGTCGGGTGATGGGGGTGGGGGTGCAGGTGCGGCAGCAACAAGGTCTGCTTTCATTTCGGGTGCTGGTGGTGCAGGTGGTGCAGGTGGTGCAGGTGGTGCAGGTGGGGCAGGTGATGCAGGTGGTGCAGGTGGTGCAGGTGGAGGAAGTGCCATTTTAGGATTAACTAACATTGGTGATGGACCACCCATCATCATTATTTCTGGCATACCTAATCCCATTGGTGGTGGTCCACCCATCATCATCATACCTGCGGGACTCATCATCAACTGTTGCATTGGTGGGGGTGGTGCTGGCTCACCTTTAGCTGGTGGTGGTGGTGGTGGTGGTCCTTCTTGAGGTGCTGCTGGAGGTGGTGGTCCTGCTGCTGCTTTTGGTCCTTCTTGAGGTGGTGGTCCCGCCGGAGGTGGTGGTCCTGCTGGAGGTGGTGGTCCTGCTGGAGGTGGTGGCCCCATCGGAGGTAGTGGTGGTCCCATTGGAGGCGGTGGTGGTCCTCCTGGAGCCGGTGCTGCTGGCATTGCTCTTGGTTTACCGGCTGGTGCTACTGGTGGAGCAGGTGCTCCTGGTGCTGTTGGTGCACCCGGAAATTGTATACCGCCTGGTAAATTTCCAACTGGACCGACAAAGAAAAATTTACCAAAACCAAATGATGGTGATGGTATTTGATTTGGTCGTGGTCTGGGTGCTGCTGCAACTGGTGGTGATGGTGCGGCTGCAACAATTGGTTGTTTTGGTTGAACTTTTGATCCAAAAGCATCAGCAAAACTTTGTAAAATTAAATGTAACGTACGTTTCGGTCTTGGTTTATTTTCTTGGGCTAACGTACATAAACTGTTAACAATTAAAAACAATAAACAAATACTAATTTTGAACTTCATTTTTTTGTAGCTTTTTTATGTTCTGGTTTTTTATTTTTTATTATAATAGTTTGTTACTATATTTTGATAATAAAAATTTATAAAATTCGATATTAAAACAAGCAAAAAAAAAAAAAACAAGAAACCAATAAACTTTATAATAAAATTCTATAAAAAATATTTAATAATTTGAGACACTTTTTTTTTTAGTGAAAAACCGACACGATCCGTTGAACGTTTTAAAAACAACTGATCTAAAGAATTAAATGAACATGTAACATTTGGTCACACTTTGTTACACTTTATTGGTTTATTTTTTCACTTTTTATTTTTAAATACCTATATTTTTTATTAAATGTACAAATAAAATGCATAAAACAAAAAAAAAAGAAATAAAATAAATTGGTTAAGAGAATTGCAAACCAGCAAAATAAAAAAGAATTAAGAAAAAAAAATCCATTCAAATATTTACTATATACAAATTACATTATTATGTAGATCAGCGAATTGTATATAGTACTCGTGCATGGAACATATGGACAGACAGACGGAGGTAAATTCTGGGGTGGGATATTATGCGTACAAAAAGATTTGGTTTTTTTTTGTTTTTATTTGTTTATAATATTACATATAAATTTTTATATGAAAGTATTTTGTTGATTTTTAAATTACACAGACACACACACACACATAGATATACTCTTAAATATATAAATTATGTACTTTAACTCTTATATAGATTAAAAGAAAATTGTATAATAAATATTAAAGCAAAAAAAAAAACAACAATTTGCAATCAATATAAAATTATTAAAATTATTGCAATAAACTTTTCAATTAATTGATTTCTATGTGTGTCAGTTTTATTATAAAAATTATAATTATAGCATATGTAACAAAACTATGTAATCACACGTGTTATATTTGTGTTGGTATAATAAAATATTATAAACTTTTTCCAATAAAAAAAAAAAAACATTATTTTACTAATGAAAAATTATCATACATTTCATTTCTGGATTTAAGCAGAAGAAAACTAACGTATAAACTCACGTGTTGGTATAAAATAATATATTATAAAATTTTTTTGATCCATGTTTATGAGATAAAAATGAACTCATCTTCTTATAATCTATCATTTATTCGACCAATAAATAAATGTGTTTCCTAAATCGTGGTGCTAAAAATAAAAATAATACAAATCAGAAATGTAAGAGAATTTTTAATTTTTATTTGCATATGGGTTAAGATCACTTTTTTGTAAACGAATATTTGTACAAATAGAATTATATTGAAGATATATTTGTGTATAGTATAAATGCTGAAGACACATTGTTTACGGTGATGGGGATTGATTAACACATATCCCAGTTATATATAGTTTATGATATGGTAAATTGAGGTGTTCACTGAATATGCCAATATTTTCTGTATTATATAGGGTCATTGTTCTGTAATTGGTCCGTGCTATCCAGTAGAATATATAATGTCGGTTGACAAGACAACGTCATATATACTTGCATCTTGTTTTAAATCATCTTACAAACATTGTACAGCCAATAATTTTATTAATTACTCCGAATGTGTTGAGTATATGTAAAAATATGCACCAATTGGTTTGCAAATATGTTCCAATATATTCTTTTCATTCAATTCAATTTTATTATATACTTATTATTTAATACGATCCTTTCAGCCTTCAATTAATTCTATTGAAGTTAGACAAATTGCTACATATGAATGGAATTCCTTGGATCATAATATAACAATAGATTCATATTCATACCGAAAGGGTTAATATATATGTATGCATTACAAAAAAAAAAGAAAAGTGTGTGAGTCATACTCATAAGATGAATGATGTGGTGACCCACTATATATAGACTATATTACCAAATTAAATATAGTAGAATATATTGTATAATAACTACATCATATATTTTTTGCGAGTGCCTTGTTACGCGTATCATCTCGCACAATAATTGAATAACCAAAACTAATATGTGTAAAATTAATAAATAATAATTTTCCATCACATATTACACAATATAGTATTTATGAATTTGCATATATAATCACACATTATTATAATAACTATTATATAAATATGATGGCAGCTTGATAATGATATTACAAATGCATTTTTAATAAGGTTAACATTTCAGATATAGATATATTATAATTATTACAATTAGTTTTGTTTTCGCAGCTCGCATTAAAAAGCGAAAATATAAATTTTTTAAAAGTGAATTTCAAGATTGACCTATAAAACGTTCATTTTATTTTTTTGTCTAAAAAATATCTTCACGCACAAACAAAACCAAAGCTTAATATAAATACAATATATAAAATGATTAATAACTCTGTTCGCCATCAATTAAAATAAATCATATATATATATATATAAGTGGTTGCAATTGTACGCAGGCACGCAACTAATAAACGCACAGTTGTTATGTATCAAAAAGTGCAGTATATATGTGAGTAGGCAGAATTGATAACAAAAATCGTTGATGTTTAATGAAATTTCTGCAGCTATATTATAAACATTTGATAACAGCTGCTTATACATTTGAAATTTACAGCCATATGAATATTTGCACATGAAAATGGTAAGTATATTCTGTTTCTGAACAATGTTTAAACGCGTTATCCACAATCCACAATCCAAATTTATTGGCAACTATTATTTTTTGGGATATGTACATGCGGTATATAATAATAATGTTAGGTACTAGCTCACACATAGATCATTTCCATGGTTAAAAATGACGCTAGAACTGGCTTACTAAACCACCGTCTTATTCTCCATATAGAAATTAGTCACCATTAATGAATTTTTCATTTTTGCCAAACATAAAAAAAATGTTTAGCCGGGGTTATATCAAATTCAGATATCATTGCGATGCAACAAACGTAAATACTTTGCAGATCTCATTTTTATATTAAAATTTGTAAAAAAAAATAAAGGTATTTGTTGTTTATTCTATTTTTACCTGCACTATCGAGTAGCCCTTGTGTTATAAATACATTTTTACATACATATAAAAAACAAAATATTTTATATAATATAAAATTTTAATATATACTATTAAAAATTAATAATAGGTTATATTAAATATATAGTATAGAGTATATACTAATAATGTGTTGTACATGCGATATAATTGTGTGTATACATATTAGAAATTAATTAATATAATTTATCAATAACACAGCTAATATTATCATACAGAACCGCATAGTAATTTATTAATGTTAAAATTTGTTATGGTTTTCAAAATATATAATTTAGATTTATTATATTTTATTTAATACGTATTTTTATGCATATACCATATACCATAATATAATACCCCACCACCACCACCACCACCACATAGAGTCGAAATTTTTGCAACCAAAATAAATTTGTCCTTAAAATGCAATATTTATAAAAATATTAAATATAGATTTATAAAATTCACTGCTCTAATAAGAAAAAAAAACACAAAAAAAATAATTGCAAAATATTAAAATGCATAAATTTTTAACTATAAATAAATTTAAGAAATTTAATTTATATGTTAATGTTGAAATAATGGTACAATAATTATTTTATTTGCATACGAAAAGCGACGCTGTATTATGTATATATTTTATAATATTATTATTAATTCATATTATATATTATATATGTATATAAAAAAACAGTTTATTTGAATGATGACATGGGACCTACATATTCCCACCTCATAAAAGAATTAAAATAATTTTTATGGTCATGAAAAGAAATTATAAGCGATAATTATATACTTATTTATTTATTATATTATTTATTTTATATATATCTATATATATCTATGTGTCTAATCTAAACATGTACATACGTAAATATTAAGTAATTATAAATAATTTAAATAAATTTTTACCCATATTTATGTATACAAAACATAATTTAAAAATATTATATATTTATTATTATTATATACACGCAATGCAATATATAAGTATACCATATATTGAAATTAAAATAGTAAATATATATGTAATTACTTAAATAATTATTTGTACTACCTCTGTCCCACAATAATCCGAAATGGATTAAAAAAACACACAAAAATAAATATTAAATTGACACAAAAACCATTTTATTTATTCAAAATAATCTCCATCAACTGAAATCCACATCGATTTGCTTGTTAAACAAATGAATTAATTTTTTTTATATTTGTGATAGGAATGCTGTTGAGAATGGTGGTCGTCGCCTTCAACTGATGCAAAACGGTTTCCTTTCATAGCCAAATGAAGTTTAGCGAATAGAAATTAGTTGTGGGAATTTTCGACCATCATATAATTGATGTGACACAATGAACAATGAATTCACCTATAGCTATTTATTTGGGAAATTTTTCGATATATTACTACTGCAATATTATTAATGTTAATATTAAAATGTTATATTGTGTGGAAGTATTGTGTATAAGCAATTCATATTACTCCATGATGGAGCTTATATGGTATCTAATAACATACAACATACTACTCCGCATCGAAGTATATAACAATTTACCAATTGTACTGTAATCATTATTTAAATATTATTTATATTTGCTGAAATTATAATAATATATAATTTAAGACCGCAGTTAAAATTCAATGAATTATTGTTTTCGCTATTCCAAGCTCCATTTCGATGAATTTCAGCGAAAATTTCTTATAAATTTCAAGCAATTTTTCAATGTTTTCTTCAGATGGTCGACACATGGACATTCATCATCACTTATAGATTCTCTGCCTTTTGTGAATGATTTATATGCCATATAAAAACTTGTACTTTTATCACACAACTATCAACATAATTAAACAATTTTAAACAAATCATATTTTGAGTTTGAGTGGCATTTTTACGAATTTTCAAAACAAAATTTAATGTTGGTTCTTTGTTTTTATATTCATTTTTTGACCGACGCGTACAAAAACAGCTGTAACTTTATGTATGGTAATTTTCATTC
Source organism: Bibio marci (assembly GCA_910594885.2). Taxonomy (NCBI): domain Eukaryota; kingdom Metazoa; phylum Arthropoda; class Insecta; order Diptera; family Bibionidae; genus Bibio; species Bibio marci. The sequence continues at coordinate 47,072,079 of OU343116.1, read as the reverse complement.
CTATATACTAAATGTAATGTCATGAAATTTTGTCAACAGTTTGTTGAGGAAAGTTCACAGAACATATATATAATAACAAAAAAACTAAGGTGCTACATAGTTTGCATATCCGGTTTATTATGGTACAGAGGGTGTATAATGAACATTCAACAATATTTTTAAATAAAATATTATAGAATTATATTATATAATTAAATATATACACCTGTATATTATACATATAAATCAATTAATTTATTTAAATCCTATAAATGAAAATACAATATATATATTATGTATATGATATACAGTCACGTGGGTCACGTGGAAGTTAAATATAGTTAAATAAAATCATATGAATTATATAAATTGCCGAACAATAACAATGACAGGTTATTTTTAGTTTAATTATTAAGTACAAGTATTGCACGATATATTCAGAGATTAAGAATGTCTGCGATGGTTATGGCACAAAATACATTTCCACATTATAATTTTCAATAATAAAAATATTACTTATAATATATATTTATTAATAATATTATAAACGTTTCTTTTTATTTTTATGCGATCTCTAATACTCCATACAATATAATATTAGTTAGTTATTTATTATAATTATAATGCCAGAACCAAAAGCAAAAGTGTGCGGTTTAAAATTAATTACAAAAACCGGATTTAAATCATTATTACAATAATTTAGACAAAAAAAATTCATTTTTGTTTTAATAAAATATGTAATGTTTTTCATGTAATAAAATGTTACCTAACTATATTTATCATATAATAATTTTATAAACTTACTTTATAGTATAACTACTAATCTATATAGTATTTAAATAAAGTTAATTATAGGTATATTTAATGCAAATTTAAATTTAATAAAATACGATCAATTAATAATATCTATATAAACACATTTATGATATTATCATATAAATGTGTATGTAGTAACTAGTTCATGCAAATTTTTGCATAAACCATTTATATGAATAATGCGTTTTTTGACCTAAACAGCATGACATAATGTAGCATTTTATTGGGTTGATTTTAAGCTTTTAAAAGTAAAACCTCATTTTTGTAATGCAAATTTAAGTTAAGTGTTTTATTTATAATTACTAAATAAAACAAAACATTATTCGATGATCGCCATTTACAGTATCCCACATCAGCAATTGAAAAATATACAATAACATCTCAGGTTGTAAGCCAAATCCATGCCATGTTAAGAAAACTTTCACTTTTCGACTATGATAATAATGATACCGGATTTAATTATATGTATTATACTTTAATGTTATTATTTTCAAATTTTATCTTAATTTCTTTGAAATAATAAAGCTATAATCTTAATTAACTCTTTATAAATTTAGAAAAATAACTGAAAAATATAATCACCCAAATGTCCTAATATCAGTCGGACTAAATGTTGTATGCACACACATGTCTGTCATGCTCTATGTAAAACTATTCTCTATATGTAATTGAATAATTTCTGAACGTTGATGAACGAGATAATTATAGTTATTTAAACAATAAAAAAGTAATCAACATTTATTATTTTATATAAAATAAGGAAAATTCTATTACGGTTAATAATGATATTATAATAATTAACCCAAGTGTGCCTAAATAGCTGCCATGTTAAGGAATCTTTTACTTTGGACAATGGTATTAACTTAATAATTTTCAATGTATCACAGTATTTTGGGTAATTTAAATGACGACCTCCCACAAATGTTATTTATTAGGATTTTGAGTGCAAACCGTGCTCTACATATTCTATATTTCGTACATATAACTTCCGATAACGGTAGCAAATTTAGTTTTCGACACATTGATTTTATATAAGACCTACATGCTTCGAAAACAATTGTAAAATAGGTATTTAATTTTGTATGTCACTCCTATAGTATGTAACAACTTAAGAAAATATCATATGACTATAAATTAAGGTTCTCGCAAGTCGCATATTGAATGATACCACGACAGATTCTATATTAACATATTTCATTATACACTCTACAACTATATTATGATTAATTTAGTCTTGAAAAGGATACAATCTATTTTCAATCCAGTATATACATGCGATCGAAATAGTGGATTCAGAGTTTACAGCGATGCAAATACCCTATATACAAATTCAGTTCCTGTGTAAAATTCTTTGTTCAATAACTTGACTTTGAATTTAATAGAAACTTAAATTGTATATGAAAAATAAAAAAAAAATTGTAAACGAATGAACTGAAACAAATTATTGATGAAAATTTATTTATTATAATAAAAGTAATCAAAGAAATACAGGACGTAGTTATATAAATTTTAATAAATATTAATTAAAATGTTACCATTATTTAATTTGAATTTTTTTTTCCATACATATATCGCCAAGAAAAGTGAATGGGGAGACATTGACCCATTTATTATCTATTGTGTATTGTATACATATTTGTAAAATTTTACAATATATATATATATACGAATATTATATCACAAATCACAAAGTACATATGGTTATTAATTTAATCCAGTTATACATTTTGTATAACATACACCATACAGATATATAGTCTCGTATAAACATTTTAGCAGATCGATAAACAATGATTAGTTGTTATATACAATAATATTAGTATACATATGTTAAACTATGTATGTTAGTTATAACAATTATAATAAAACTAACTAATAATAATATTTTTAGTTCTTTCGATCTAGCGAGTATATAAATATAATTCATTAATTATTTTTATTTCTTGTAAAATACACCACATACTACAACTACTTGAGTTATGTTAAAATTCATTAATTTTATTATATAACTATACACAAATTATATATCTATTAATTATTATATGTGCAGTTTATTTATAATAAATAATATAATGAACTGTAAAATATTTTATATGAATTATTTATTTAATTATGTCTCCAGTGGGACAGGTATGATAACATCGATGATTGTCTACTTATTTCATGGGTTCGAAATGGGTGAGTTTTTCATGTGTACAGAACAAGTGTATAATGGATAAGTCTTTTTGTAGAATTTCATTGGAATTGAATGATCTATGAACAAGTGATAATCTGATGGAACAACATTTAGTTAATAAACGTGATGTGAGAACTGATCCCATACAAGTCCTTTCCACGTTTCTATGACCGGTTTTGCGACATACAGGAGAGAATTATATATTGTAGTTGTGTAAAACCATTTTATTGTGACGGGCAAATCTTGGTTACTTTTCTTGTAATAATCAATTTAAATTGATTCGTTGTTAACAGTAAAGTTTAATATTGACAAGTTTGGTTCAATTTCAACAATAATAATGTAATAATTTTTACTGGTTTCACCAAATTACTGAGACTTACAATTACAATCCACTAATTTTGAAGGATCGAAATCATTCTCTTTTGCATCCTTTTTTCAGATTTAAGCATATTTTCTATGTAAGCTTCGACACATGCATTCGATGCCTTTCAGCAGCATTTTTCTCCCAATGAAATAAAATATATGATAACAACAATCCTCTCAGCAAATCAGTTTTTTACTGGTACAAAAAACAATATTTCCAACTAACGAAAAAAATATATTATTTACACTTTTCAGCTTTGGTTTTTTTGAGCCCACATTCTGCAAGCCGCACTTACAATTTTTCTCTTTCTGCGCGCGGGTTAATAAAAACCATGGATTCTGTTATACGGACTTCGTCATTCGCACCATCATAATTTTATATCAACGAAATGAAACATTTCATACATATGTCATGCATGACTACCGCAAACAGAAATTAACGAAACACTTTCATTATTTTGTGGGGAAAATTTTGATGCGGAAGAGAGAATTTTTTATGGCCGCACAATCCAAAACACACACATGACACATCAATTTTCGAATTTTTTTTTAATAATTTCTATCATTTTTTATATAATGATAAACATAACACTTCACCATTTTATGTGGACGTGTGGTAAATACTTATTCTTTAAAATTATTCTTCATTATCACTAATAATAAAAGACAAATTTTAAGCTTAGTACAATTACTGTTCACTTTAAAAAATGTGTTAATGACTTAATTATAAGGTCAGTGCGATATTATACTCTTTAACAATATACTCATCGGTGCAGGGAATGGGTGGATTTTTCATGTGTACAGAAAAAATTTAACAAATGAGCTGATGAATTTATTTATGAAATTAGAACTACTTATAAATTCACCGATAAATTCTTTGGTGAATATTCTGATGGATTAATTAATGAGTTCTTTCATTGCTGAAGCTATTCATGAAATTTGAAGTACTTACAATTTATGTATGTATTCATTGAATAAATTGGAACTACATAGAAAAATTCCCACTGGGTCATTAATATTAATAATTGTTTTTTTTTTCTTTCAAATTAACAAGTTTTTAACAATTTTTATTTTATTTTGTACATAAAAACCTTTACCTTATGATATATTCGTGCTCAACTTATACGTATATGGTTTTAATAATGTTAGAGGAATTTCAAATATGTGTATTCTATATATAATGAATTTTTTTTTAATATATAAAATTACACATATAGTTTTATTTATCAATTTAAATGGAATAAGTGATACACAAGTGATACAGGTTAATTATTTAATTATGTGAAATCGAATAATGAATATATAGTATTTCTTTTATATTTTATATATTATATGGTTTTTGTATCAACATTTACATGCCGATAAATGTTTAGTGGTAAGTGATTCCCTTTTCATTTCTATATATTAAAATCGATAAGTTGTTACCATATAATTACTACACCATTATACATTATACCATCCGCAGAGTATATAATGTGTATATATAGTAATTATATATTCAAAATATAGTGTATGCATTTAGAATTTAATAGAAAATTAATTTTCCATCAAAAGTTATTGTTTTTTTTCCTATTTGCATAATTATTTATTTAATACATTTCCATATATATAGTACTTACTACTTATTTACGTTATAAATACGAGTATCGAATATAATTTGTAATTTAATTTCGATTTCATTTAAAATAAAATTTCTCTTTCATGAACCTATCGATATAATTTGCACATTCCATTCATATATAAATAATATAGTCACTGTTGTTATATACTCTCTCTTTATATTATATTGTACATGTATTGAAAATTCTAATCAAATATTATTAATATTGCAAAAAAAAAAGCGAAAAAAAATTATCCGTATTACTTCATTCATATTTAATTTACAAACAAACGCATAATATGATTTAATATATATATATTATATATATACGAGTATAGTATATATATTATAAATGTATAAAATTATAAAGGTGTATATTAACATGATGTTTTGATTAAATTAAAATAAATAAAAAATGTGTTTTGAATAAAAAATTTCATAATTAACAAAAAAAAGGTTATCATAATAATTTTTTTGCCTATAATACATTATTTACTATAGTCGTATTGTATTGTATAGTACCTATTTATTATACAATTGTATAGACATTGCGATTACTATGTGTATACGAGAATTTCTTATGGTATAAAATGTAACACGACGAGCCGGTTTTTCTACTTGAAGAATTTCTGTTTAAATTATGCTTAAAATATAAAAAAATTATTTAATAAAATGATTATTAAAAAGGGTAATTTAACAATTGAATTAATCTCAACTATATCGTAGGTTCATTGAGCACACATCAGCCATTAGTTGTGAGTCTTCGAAGTGTATAATCTCAGCAAGTAAGAAACTATATATATATTCCTCTTTGTTTAAATTTACCCTAGAAGGATATTCTTATGTGTATTATCCATAAACATGTAATGACATAATTCGATCATTCACATGATAAAATATGTTGCTTGCCAATTTCTACGACAGAAAATATTTATTATACAAACGGTAATTTTAACCAAATGCAATTTGTGAAGATGCTATAGTTTAGCATGCAATCACTGGTAAGCGCACACATGCACAACTATGGACATATTACCAGAAACACAGAAGCAAAATATAATTTTATTCGATATCAGTGACACGACCAACTACACCCGATTTTTGTAGAGTCCATAATTTTTCTGAGAATTTACGCATTGACCAACGATAACTTATATACAGTGAATAAGCTGTAAAGTGTTGTGATACGCACAACCCCTAATGATTGACAGACAAATTATTCGTTGTAATTTAATTTAATATTTTTTTTTTTTTAGACTTAGCAAAAGCTCAGACTATATAATTAGATTCAATAACACATATGTTGTGTAAATCAATTGTATCGATCGTGCGTACCAAGAGGTACCAACATTTTCAACGACAATGCATAATTGCTAAACCTGCCTTACGAATTCTATTACCCATAAATTCAACTTATTCCGGCTAAGCTTACCGCATCCATTCCACGTTATCCCAAAATATTTAGGATGATGTTTAAACCTAATAGAATTTAACTAACTTATGCCCAGAATAATAATAATAATAAATTCAATAAAATAACAATTTGATTACAGAAAATTATGGATCACTTTTACATTACATTTCGCCAATTGTGATTTCTTCTGATATAAATATAAATATCGATATAAGTTTAATTTAAGGCTATTATTATTATTATTATAATATTTTATTTGAATCATTTGGCAAATGTTTATGTGTTTATGTGTGTATATATAAAATATCAGATGAAATACCTTCTTTATTATTTCGTATATATATATATATACTGTAGCCCATATATTGAATGAAGCAACGTGGTAAATTTATTAAAACTTTTTTAAAGTATATATATATAATTTCTACATATATTAAATATAATATAAATTTTAATTTTCAATATCGTATATTTAGATCGATATACACATGTACCTCTATTTGTGTAACCATTTCTATACATTTACATTAAATTAGTAATTAATTTATAGAAAATTGTATGTATCTTTTTTCTATTTATTTTATAAAAATGCTTATCACTTTGTCTGTGGAATTTTCGATATGGGATGATATAACTACGTTATGTGTACACATTGAGTGCAAAAACGAGACATCACTGTATATGTTTTATATATTTTATATGGCACATAAATTTTGAGACACTTATAACATATTAATAAAATAAGTAAAAAGTGAATCTGTTTAAAGTTTAATATATAAAATAAAAAATTAATTTATTTGATAAATGTTTTTTGATGACAAAACATTGTGGATACCAAAAATTCCTACACATATCGCGTACACTATATATATATATATATATATCGTTGCTGTGGTATACCTAAATATATTAACTTATATATTGGTTATAATAATGATAATGTATATTTTAATACGTGTATTATATTGTTATTGATAATTTCATTAATTTTGTATATATTTAATATAAATAAAGTATGGTATATTTAGATTATAATCAATTGGTGCAATAATTATTTCTGATCACGGAATATAATAAGGTGTATAGTGAAAGCATATTCTATTATATTTATTTATCATATATTATAAACGCATTTTGAATATTGAATAATTTCTAGGAACATCCGTATTATAAATATAAGTTGTTTTATTTTTAATCATTCATTGTAAATTTTATTTTTAACTTTAATTGTACGGTGGTACAAATCTTAGAAAAAACCGTTTTATTGTGAATTTATTTATTTTTTTTAATTTATTTGTTATTATTACTATTAATATTATTTTTTAATTATTATTAATAATATAGTGAAAAATAGGAAACTTTAGAGGTGTACAAAAAAAAACATAAAAATAATATCCTATTTTATAAGTGTCAAAATTAAGTGTTAATATGAAATTATCCATATCGGTATTATTGTGTACGGTGTTAATATTTAGTTTTAATAGTAGTGTGTTAGCTCTAGATGATAATAATAATGATAGCGATGATGAAACTTTAAAAAATTTAAACACAATTACACCTACAACGGCAACTGCAACAACAACTATTGCAACAGCCAAAACAAAACGTGGTATATTAAATTATGGATATGGTTATGGTGGTGCTACTGCAGCTGGTGTTCATTCATTAAATTATGTTATACCATCAACATCTTATGGTGCAACAACACATCCATATTATAAATCACCATATCATCATGGTGCATATCATACAACACCATACACTAAATTTCCTGGTATTTATAAATTATTACATCATCCACATACATCGGCCATAGAACCAATTCATACAGCGCCTGCACATTCATATGCCGCCATAACACCCGGTGGTGCATCAGTAACATCATATAATGTAAATTATCCACGTTATCCGTATTATCCGTCAAAACCAATTATACATCATCGTGTCCCATCATATCATCATTTTGCAAAACCAGCTATTGTACCCCAATCAGCTACAATTCCGATTGGTGCGGCCGCCCCATCATTTGTTATACCACAAAAACCTATTATACCAGTAGCTGTATCACCGTTTGTAAATCGTTTTCCCATATCAACAATAGCAAAACCATTTGCAACGTCACCAAGCTATTCATTTATACCATCGGGTCCATCGATATTACCGGTGTCGCCAGTACTAGGATCAATTTCACCTGCATCAATACCTATAAATCCACCACCATCATATAATTATCAACCTCAATTTTATCCAATACCTATAACACCAACTTTACCATCACATCCATCACCGGTACCAACAACATTATCGACCCCATTACATTTTGGTAATAGTGATGGTGCTGTTGCGCTTGGCGGTACCCATATTCCAACCATACCAACAGATGTAACCGATTCATGGCGACCCATATTAATTAATCAACCAAATGTACCAACAACATCCACAATTCATAGACCAGCTATAAGTTTATTACCTCCATATGGTTCACCGCATCAACAATCATCCGCATTAGCATTACACCAACCGGCACAACATCATAATTTAATTGATTATAATCAAAATCAACAATATTATCAATTACAACAATATCAACAACAACTTCAACACCAACAGCATGTACAGCAGCAGCAGCAGCAGCACCAACACCAACAACAACATCAAGTTAATCAATTATATTTATCACCACATCATAATAATGAACAAATTAATAATAATAATAATAATAATAATAATAATAATAACTATAATGCTGGCGCTGGTGATGGTTATAACCAACATCATTATAGTAATAGCAATGACCAAGACTTTAGTCAAGGTAAATATATATGAATATATACGAGTAAAGATGATATATATAATATAAATGTTTTCTATGGTAATGCTTATTTATTTATTGTCTAATACAAAAAAATTTATTATTACATGAATACAGTGAATATTGCGCTTAGTTCAAACTGAAGGTGACAAATATATTCCATTGAATATACAATATTTTGAACTAATTCGCTCGATGCTAACAATATTTTTGTTATGAAAATTCAACTCAACACTTTGCTATATATATTGGATTTTATTGGATTGAATGCATTATTCGCACATATCGTTGTATGAAATATTTACTGTATAAGATCTTTTTTGAAATGAAAAAGATGTTACAAAATTATATATATAATATAAAACCAGTTTATTATATTCATTTATATATAAAATATTGACTTATCGTTCATCTTTTCCTTATGCGTGTTACATGTTGTTTACAAATGTATGTTTCAAATATAATATACTTAAATTGAACTTGATACTGTAAACATATATATATTACATTGAAGTTCAATATGAATGAATACATTATATATACTCACTCACGTATATATATGGTGTTTATATTAGTAATAAAAGAGATTCACTTTTTATGAATGAAAATATAAATTTCATTCAATGTTTCTTCATATTTAAATTGCCATAATAATATTAATTATATATAAATTATACACCTGTTCTTTAACACTTCTGTCAATGCAAATTTTACACTTCATCAGTCAATACCGCATATATAACTGGGTATGTATGCATTTTTCCATACATTATGTCAGAAGAACCAGTCGAGGTGGAAACTGGTGGAACGCAACAATATGACTGATAGATTGAACCCTCTAATTCATTCATCTGATATGGAATGTTTTTATAATCTAAATGTTTCGGAAGTTCTGTGATTTTAAGTAACCGAAAGTATGTTTATTTCCTATATATTATTTATATTATTTAGGAAGCTACTGAAAAATTAAAGTTAAATGACCTTCGTATTCATAGCAGTTTTTAACTTTGATAAGTGAATGCATACCCACGCCGCAGGTATATGTTCGCATTGACAAAAGAGTTAATAATATATATTTATTTGTTATTATATATGTTGCTATTATTGCATTATCTCACATTCAATTGTATAATCCATCCAGGTGTGTGTGTATATAAAAAGTTAATTAATTACAAATTATTATAATACAAAATAATTTTGAGGTATACAACAATACTAGAAAATATCAGTATATATATTTTTCGATTGATAATGTGAATAAATTTAAAACCTATAACTATATAACTAACTATGGAAAATGCATATAATCGTAATTTACCAATACAAATCTTTTCGTATTTAAATAAGAATAAATAACATGTGTGATTATACACATCCTTTTCTCAATTATTTAATCAAAGAGATAAATCAATATACAATTTTATATGTTGTTATAGAAAAAATTAATAATACTAGAACTATATTATAAATGTTCCTATTATTAAATTATATTTAAAAACTATAGATTAAATAATTATTTTATTCATTCATTAGAGTATTTACATTTTATTGTATGTAGTCCTCCAGCATGTAAATATACAATCATAAATTCTATTTTATTCTATGTTTTTTTTTGTGTCTATTCTTTAATTTCCCATCTATATAATCTATCTTTCAGAATGTATATCGTACAGAAGTATAGATTATATATGTTCAGAACAATTTTACCATTGGATATAAAAATATGTTAATAATTATTTGAATTATTTGATACGTTAATTTTTTTAATTTATATATAAACTTATAAAATTTAATTAATCGTTAATGATATAGGTCAACAACATCAACAACAACAACAACAACAACAACAAAATCATGCCGGTGATGCATTCCATGGACAAAGATATGAGGCAGCATCAAATCATGGAAGTTATTCAGGTCCATCTAGTTATGAAGTTCAATTAGGTAGTCATATTAGAGATTATTAGGTATATGTATATATTTTTTATAAAAATATTATTATTTTATTCTTAATATAATATATCTAGTTTAGAGTAATTAATATGATAGTATTTGTAAATATATGTATGTATGCTGTATATGATTATAATTTATATATATACCCTAGTAACAATTTGTCCGTATACTTTGAAAAATGAGGAAAATTTCTGTGGAAAATATCCACATAGTTTCCATGGAAAAAATATATTGGAATTTGTACAAAAAATATCCATAGATTTTTCACTTAATATAATATAGTATTTTATTTAGATGAATTGAAATCTTTGTATTATCACAGAGTAATATTTCTAACATATATCCGCGGTATTGTATTCATTTATTTATTTCACCAAGACCAGATCCAAAACAGTGGTTTAAATTGTGTATATTTCGCTTATCTAGATATAATCCTCACTATTTTTAATTTATTTTCATAAACAACCAGCAACTCAAATCGATATATTTGTAAGACTTTTCATGGATTTTATTCGCGCTTTTTGTTTCTTGTTTATGTGTAAGCATTTTATCTGTCAAATTTCTACAAAATTATGCTATGAATTTATTAATTTAATCTTACAATTAAATTTTATTTTACATAAGAAAATATAAATATCATACTTTTTATTTATTTATTACATTAAATTTTGTTTTAAACAAACAATTACAACATGTTATAACAAAATGTTTGTGCGAGTGCACTCTTGTCGCATAACGTATTTTTGTCAAAATCTTTGGATCCGATCACAAAAATTTTGAATATAAATTCTACGGATATTCTGTGAAATAATAGCAATGAGATAGAATTGTAAGGAGAATCCGTAGAAATTATCATCGCAAATATACGGATAATCCAATGACATTTTTTATAAAAGTCCATGGACAGGGTTGCATTGATCCTTTAATATTCCAGCGGACATCCGTAAGAAATCCATAGACATTCTCTGGGATTGAAACTATAAGAACTATAATACATATATTGCAGAAATTTTACGGACAAAATACGGACAGTGTTACTATAGGGTAACAATAGAATAATTTTTTAAAACTTTGTAAATAGAATTTTTAAAATATAATAATAAATATATAATATATAATTATAGTTATTATCTATATATATATATAAAAAATCATAGACATGTAATATTTATATAATTATATATATATATATAGACAATTCAACGAACGATAAACGTATATTAATTATAATTTTTTTATAATTTAAGTGAATATATAATATTTATAAAATTGGAATTAAATTTATTACGATTTATATATTAAATCAAAAAAAAACAAGGAAGAAATTAAAATAATTAATAAAAAAGAAAAAAATGTATGTACAAAAAAATTAATATTGTAGTTACACAAAATAATCAATAAAATAAAAATAAATAAATTAAAATGAATATAATGTATAATGAAAATATGGCATAGTTTAATATAATTATAAAAATGGAAATTAAATTATTAATATATATCCATTTACTTTTTAATTGTTACGTTGCCGTATATATATTGTAAATATAAAAATATTGCATATAATTTGTATGTCAAAACCTGTTTGCAAACGCAATTCATATCAATTGTACATTAATCCTATAACCATTTATGCAAAAGCATAAAATGAATGTCACGTTGAAACTACAGTTTTTATACCATTTAGTTAAAATTGATTCATTTTATTCATATTATAATATATAAATGATATATAGTGTAATTGTTATTTATAAATTAAAGTTATATATAGAGACAGAGACAATTACTTCGATTATAATAGACTCTATAATTTTAAAATTCATATTAAACATCAGCTATAGCCATATTACTATATAACTTTACTATACTTATTAATTATATATATATATCACGATTGACTAAAAATTAAATGCCAAAATTTTCAATCCTACACACCTTTTGAATATTATATATGTTATATATCTCTATACCTGTCCTTAATTAAAATAATATTATTTAATACTATATCTTATTGTTATAGTTATTATTATTCAATTTTCTTATTGCTATTTGATACATATTCATACGCAGATACGTGAAGAACTACTTATACACCGTTTTATAGATTATTATCATATACTTCTGTATATATTGACATCTCTGATTTATATATTGTGATTGTATCGCATATAAATGGCAACAGTATCGGAAAAAAAAAATTAGTAATATTTTTGGGAACTATATAATTTATAAATATATAATTATAATAAATATGAAATTTTGTATAACGTACGTTTGTAAAAATCTTTTGCATAAAACATTAAATAAATGGAATCAACCGTATATATTAGTATATTTTATGAGAGCTTATATATATTATTATAGTATTTATATGGAAGGTATATGGTATATAGAGTAGAACTTATACTGAATATATTTCAGTGAACTACAACTTAACGACACGACTTCATCGCTTAAGGTATCTACATCGCAAACATTATACAGCAAAATCTGCAGTAAATCTTTTATTTTAAATAAATATTTTTTCGCATAGTTGATTTGTCCACATATATATGGATTACAACGACTCTGTTCATAAATTAAAATTAAAACATTAATACATAATAACTGCTATAGATTCATTCATAATATCAATAATATTCATATATATATAATGAAATTTATATTTACAAAATACATATAGTATAATATTAAATAATTGTATATCTATATATTTATATGCAAAATTTGCTAGACACACGCAGGTGATTAACAGCCGCGTATATTTATTTTCGCACTAAATATTTTATATTATTGCATAATAATTTATATAGATAGAGATTAATAAATAATTAAATCATTGATTCGCTCATATAATATACAAAAATATATATATAAGAGTCACATTGTATTGTTGATAGTCGTATATACAAAACCATATTTTAAATTGCTATAATTTAAAAAAAATCTTTCTTTTTTGTCGCTGTTATAATTATTTATATAATGCTTTGTTTATTGTGTTAATTCGGTCAACGCCATACTATGTAGACTATTTTTTTTTTATGCATAGGTAACTCGGTACGGTATATTACTCACCGAAATAAATTAATAAAAAAATGAAAGTAAAACCTTGCTGTAATTTTTTTTTTTTCTTATTACTTATTACTCCACTCCGCCGCCGCACACTTATTAAATATGAATAATATTGGGTCGCGTATTTTATTACAAAAAATTATAAATTCTTTCTGTTTCCTACATATTATATTTTGTGCTATGCTCGAGGTCAATTTTTGGCAGTAATTTAATTTGAAGACTATATTTAATTAAGATTATATATAATTAATAAAAAAAATTCTTCACTACTTTGTAAAGATTCTATATAGCTTGTAATAATTAACCACACAATTATAAATAAAATTATATAATTATTGTAAACATTAAAGTTACTTAATTATAATATATGGTTATACAAATTCAAGGGCATACCGCATTTTATAAGAAAAAATCTGTTGTAGCAAGGTATTTGGTATAACAATTGTAAAAACAAATTCCCTTATCCCGGAGCAGGATATTATATTCAAAAATTTAATACTATATATGTGTGAAATATTCTTCTAATAGGTTTATAATATGGAGCTTTTTTTTTTTTTAACTTAAATTGTTATAATAAACTCACACATAAATGTATATTTTATATATTTGACTATGTAATTATATTATTATATTATAAAATAAAATATTTACTTAATGTTGTTCTATTATTACCTATAAGATTTTATAATAATTTTGGTCGATTAAATTTTATACCTATATACAAAAGTATTATATTATATTCAGTGGCGTTGTGTGCATATAAATTTGGTAAACAAACAATGTTTACCGAAAACTATTCATTTTTAACGAATATTTTCTATCAATATTTTTGACACTAACTGTATTACAAAAATTTCTTATATAAAATAAAATATAAGTAAAATATAGCAAATATATTTTCCATAAACAATTAGAGTCATATATGTAATAGAATAAAATGAATATAAACGATAGTTAATATGTAATAAAAAAAAAAGTGTACTCACCTATTCACTTTGCCGCATATCAGCAGCATTAGCAAGGAGACGCCGACAACAGATGAATAAATATTCTGCACATAAAGTCCATTTTAATTAGGTTATATATGTTTATATGCAATTTCATTTCACAAATAAAGAACATAACGTCTATAATAGTTAAAAAGACAAAGAGAGTAGTTAGTAAATTAATTCGAATATTATTATTATTAACAATAAGATGATTTAATTTAAATAAATAATGTAACAAATAAAATCTAGTATTTAATTTTTTTTTTTCAAAATAATTTGGTACAATTATAAATACAACGAACAGCAACAACAACAACAATAAATGCTACATAAAACTTCTTTTATTGCGTCACACAGCACAATCACATTTTTTTTTATTTTATATAAATTGGAAAAAGTCAAAATCTCATTTCCAATAAAATTTAATTATTGAATAATTTGATAATTGTTGTGAAATAAATATAATAAAAATAATTATAAAACAATTACTATATTTAAATATTCATAATGTATATAAAATATAAAAAAGGAATACTTACACATCATTAACAAATGAAGGAAAAGAATCTAAAAATTTATTGAATAGACTTTTCTTAAACACAATCACACACACACTAACTAAACACTGTAATAATATATATAATAGAAAATAAACTATAAATAATATTAAATAATATAATATTATTTCTATAAATTATCTACTTTACATTAATTATTAAATATAAAATTCATTAAATGATTAAAATGATAAGACTTTTTTTTCCTATTTTTTTCTTTTACTACAATGTGACACACGCAAAACAAAAACTAGCACTAAAAATAAAAATAGAAAATTAAAAATGTGTCAAAAAAATTGATGAGACATATATGACACAAAAAAAAACAATTGAATTTATTTCTTGTTATATTAAAAATTTCAAATTTATTATTTATTATTATTATTGTAATTTTATTTATATCATAATTTAACGAATTTTCATTTTTAAAAATTTTATTTTATTTTAATAATATATAAAAGTGTACATACTTTTTTTTTTGTATCAAGTGCTTAAATCAATAAGGAAAATACGGATATATTTAGAAAAAAGAATGTATTTCAATTAATTAAAAACTAAATGGGTTGCTCTTTTGAAATTTATCCTGATTTGGATGTTGTCACTTACCCTTTTACTAATGATTTAATAATTTATTGGACTTTTTTATAGTAGGGAAATTTTCTTTTAAATAAATTTATCAATTTTGATAATAACTCTATGTATCCAAAAATTCTGTTATAATAAAAGTTAATTGGTTTTTATGGCATAGCCATAGATGTACATCAATACTATATATAAATTATACTGGATGTACTCCAACTCAAGATATATTGTACCTATATATATATTATTATCATAAATATCTGTTGAAGATTAATTTCATGTGGGATCGCCAGTCTTCAGTATAAAGTTTGCTAGTATAGATAGGAAATGAGTATATGAACTTATTTAGATATTTTTATTATATTTACTTGCGTATATTTAATTGGTCAAATATTATTTAATATTATTTAAATTTTTGGCTTTAGTTAATTTTGGTTTTAGCTTGCTATAATTAATTAATAAATTTTTCTTGCAATTGTATATGCGCTAAAGACAAGACTGTCAAATCTGATCACGTTATTATACGGACAAATTTATTATATGCCATAATAAAGCATGAATTCAAAGAAAATCAACGTTGGCACAGATGCTGCTATTAAACTGCACGAAGAATTGAGCCGGTTGTGCACAATAAATTTTAAAATTAATTAATATATACTTTTTCGCATTACAAATGTTTCAGTACATTCAATTTCGGTTATTGCATCTGTAGCTGCTGTATGCACACATATGATTTGGTAATTTTTTTCTAAAAAATTGTAATTATATTGAATTTAAACAATAGAATTTGTTTACCCAATCGAAATATGCAAGTGACGACGCCGCTGATAATATATTTTAGAATAAAAATGTATATACATTCAGCCAAATAAGTACCCGGAAATTCTCATTTTTAATTTTCTCTCTGAGAATATTTAAAAAAAATTTTTTTCTCAGGTTGACACAACTGTCAGCCACCATTCTGTGAATTTTTATTGCTATGTGTGATTTAGTTTGCTTACGGCGTCATTAGGAACAAGTCAACCTTTTGTGTGCGTTGCGATTTTTACTATGGATAAAAATATCGATCAAAGAGTTTGTGTGAAATTTTGTGTTTCAAACGAAATTTCTTGTGTCAAAACATTGGAAATGTTGAAAAAAACATTTGGTGATTCAACCATGTCGAAAACTCAAGTTTACGATTGGTATAAATCGTTCAAAGAGGGGCGAGAAGAAGTGAACGATTTGCCACGTTCAGGACGGCCTTCGACCTCTTCAACTGAAGAAAACGTCGACAAAATAAAGGTAATGGTGCTCGAAAATCGTCATAATAGTTTGCGAGAGATAGCCAAAGAAATGAACATGTCTCATGAGACCGCTCGTCATATTTTGGTTGATGTTTTGGGTATGCGGAAAGTCGCAGCGCGATTGGTGCCAAAAGATCTGAATTTTCTTCAAAAAATGAATCGCAGTAAGGTGGCTGAAGACATGCTTGAACGCGTAAATTCAGATCCAACGTTCATCGAACGCATCATAACTGGTGACGAGACATGGGTTTACGAGTACGACATGCAAACAAGTCAACAATCATCGGAATGGCGCGCCAAAAATGAGCCGAAACCGAAAAAACCGCGCCAAAGCAAATCGAAAATCAAGGTGATGCTGACCGTTTTCTTCGATATTCGTGGTGTTGTTCATTCGGAATTCTTACCGGAGGGACAAACCGTCAATAAAGAATATTATCTTGGCGTTATGAAGCGTTTGAGAGAGAATGTTCGTCGCAAAAGACCAGATTTGTGGCGGAACAACAGTTGGATTTTGCACCACGATAATGCACCAGCGCACAAAGCGATCATTGTTAACGAGTTTTTGAACAAAAATTCAACAAATATCATCGAACAACCACCGTACTCTCCAGATATGGCACCATGTGACTTTTTCCTGTTTCCAAAACTCAAATTACCACTTCGTGGAACCCGTTTTGAGAGCATTGAAGACATCAAAACTAATTCGCAACGAGAATTGAAGGCCATCTCGGAATATAGCTTTAAAAAGTGTTTCGATGATTGGATTGTTCGTTGGAAGAAGTGTATTGCCTCAGAAGGGGCCTATTTTGAAGGGGATATAATAAATTTAGATGATTGATAAGTTGTTTGTGTTTTATTTCAAATTTCCGGGTACTTATTTGACTGAATGTATATGCACATTAAAATAAAATTTATATATAAATAAGAAAATATTGAAATTACAAAAAATTAAATAATTTCAATTTTTTCATTTAATAATTTGTCCTCCAAAAAAATTAAAAAAACCGTATGTATATTTGTGTTTTTAAAATTAAACATATTGAATACATTTATTTATATAATGCGGAAAATGTTTTTCTTTATAGTCGACTAATCTTTATTATACAATGTATGTGAGATGTGGTTATATTATATGTGCGGTATTAAATATTAATATATATATTTAGATACAATAAAATATATGCAATACATTACATATTTGTACGTGTAATTGTTGTAATTATATAAAATATAAATAATATATATAAACTTATATTATATCGCGCTATATACAATTATAATGGAACTATGGATATTATAAAATTATTTTTACTATATTCGCATAATGCATTTATATAATATTTTTTATTTGAAGGTAATTTCTTTCGACAGTATACATTCAACAACGATATTGTATACCAAAATTAAATTAAATATTATAAATGTTTTGCAAAAACAAAAAAAATAAATAAAATAATAAAAAATGAGTATAACAACTTATACAATATATGTTTTTATGTGTATATTGTACATATATATAATTATATCATGTGTAAATAATAATAATAATAGTAATTGAAATAAAACTTAAGCGGCGGGGTAGATGCATTAGGCCTCCAACAATTATTCAGGAAAATAATATTGAAAAAGTGTTGTAACTTGTTGTAACTAATTATTTGAATCCTTGTCAAATGGAATAAAATAGATAACATATATAATATACTTAAAATTAACTTAGTTAAGACACAAACCATAAAATTGTTCATGAAAATTTGGTTCATATCAAAAGACATATGCATTTACCCTGCACGTACTGATTAAACTAATATAACATATATACCATACCATAATTTATATTACAATACTATAATATATTTATGACTTGTCTTGTCGGTACATGTACATGTACATTTATTTGTAAATATTTAGATAGATAGATATATGCAAGTGTATATATATATACAATTAAATCTCATCGTCTATGTATGAATGAATGCAACTAGGCTACATATTATAAACTTTCATCATATATTTAAGTGTTCATATGGTATATTATACAGTGAATTTATTGTAGACGCAAGATATATACACGATATAAACTAATATTTATATTGCATTCAATCCAATATAACGTTATATTCAATGAAAATAAGTACACTGTAGTAGCAACGTTTTTAAATCAAAAATATTGTTGGAAATGGTGTATTCAAACGAATTTCTTCAATATATTGATTTCAATGGCATATTTTTGTCACCATCAATTTTAACTATATATTACAATATTCACTGTATATAGATATAATATGGTGTATAATATATGTATGCAGTGTAGAATTTCATATAGTTATGAAAGTATAATGAAATGTATGTAGATAAATAATGCATACATATATACCACTTTTTAAAATATATATAATTTAATTTATCTTATATGAGAACGATTGCAATAATAATATATATAAAATATCATCAAACACAACGGGTTAGATAAAATTGTATGATTGATTGTTTATAATGTAAATATAAATATAGTTTATGCAACTCGATTTTAATACATAATTAAAAATAAATTTAAACAACATCAATATCTTTTACATGGACTATTATTATTGACTCTGCTACTTCTACATACATACATACATACATATGGTACTTAGGCTTCATTTTATTATATTGAATATAATAATTAACTTTGTTTAATAAATTATAAGTTCCGAAAATCGCATTAATAGAAATTTTTCTGTATATATATATATATATGTATTGAGACTTCCATTGGAAAGCACCAGCATCAACGTATAGACAATTATTAAATATATACAATAGTAATAAAGTTGATGTAATTTAAAATAACAAACTCTCCTCGACTTTAACTTCGTATTATTACATCAAAATTATTAATACCTATATATAAGTATATATACAACATAAAATTAAATACATAAAAACATATTATTCGTATATACAATTTGAGACGATTATATCGATTTAAATAAACCGCTGATAACAACATATACCCGTTTCTGAATAAACATTTAAATATTTCATTCATATTACTATATATATATATATAACATATATCCATATAATACAAAAGGATGATAATTGTCATATTTAATCTACGATATATTATTTACAGTGAAAAATATAATATATTGTAGTATATATTAAATTTAACTATATATAATCCTATATAAACAAATATATATAATAATATTACACATTTGAAATAAATTCATTTCAATTAATATTGAAGATTATACATATATATATACCATAGCAACAATTATAATACTATAGGATATGTCTAATGCCGCAATATATATGGATAGTATTATAGTAACATATTTATAACAAATATAAGTGTAATAATTTAATTCAATTGTATACATCATTCCATATTATATAAATATCTATATCTGAGTATATAACCTATATATGGTATATTGAAATATAAAACTGTATCAAATTCTAATAACCTTGTGTCTTTTAAATAAATCTGTTATCAGATTAATTATATAAATTTTTTAATACATTTGTTTAAAAGTACTTATTTATATAGAGAAACAGAAAAAAATTTTTGGTGAACGTTAAATACATTTTTGACTACTATTTTTACATTTTGAATTTTATTATATGCGGTTATATATCTATAACTATTATTTAAAATCACATTTAATATATATACAATATATATATATACGTTTGATAAGTGACATTGAATGATTTTTAAGATATAGTATATGCAAATAAAATATATTGTGGCTATATATTATAAAAAAAAATTGTTTAATTGTTGCTGCACTCATTGTAATACAAAACTTTCCTTTTGGTAATTAGATATACTATACGACATATAGTTTTTAATGGTGCTATATATTTAAAATTTATTTATTATTTATTTCAATTGAAACATTAATATATATCTATCTAGCTTAGATTTATAGATATAATAAGAATACAAAAATCAACTGCCCTGCCAACTCAAACCAAAATATTCTATTATATTAATTTTATTATTAAAATACAGACCGTATAGTAACTTCACATATATACGATTATTGCATAGCATACCTTTACTAAATTATACTGTACTAAATTATTTTATTTATAGCACCTGTATTTCTGCGTATTAAAATATATATTTTATTAAATATATTTACACAATTTTTTGTTCGATAGTTTAATTTTTTTTGGAATTTATACATTATTTCCATGTGATTAAATTAAAAGTTAAATGTTAATGTTAAAAAATATAAATTATATATTATACTTAAATGGAAATTAATAACAGATGGTGTTTTATAATTGGTGTTTCAATACAATAATATGTATTAATTTTATGAATACCATTTAATATACTATATTTTTTAGTATATTTCTCATTTCTTGAGTATATAATATAGCTATAATTAATTATAAGTTATTATTACTTCAATTAAATTTTAATTTTTTACATACAATATTTGTAGAAGAAAAGCAATTAAATATATTATCTTTTTAGAATTGAATTTACATTTAACAATTCATGTTTGTATCCTCTAAGTATAGATATATATATTTCTATATATACCATACCTAAAATACAATGTATGAAGTAACCATAACCATCACAACATACACTGACTTTATTAACAACGATAAATAAAGTACATAACAATATAAAAAGAAAATATTTATCTATTTGTTTTTATCTAAGGACTGTTTTATTATAATATCAAAATTATCAAATTTTAAGGATTATTTCCATATAAATATCAGATTATTTATATTAAAATTAATAGATGTATTTATCGCATTTTAATTAATTTTTATTTTAAAAAACAATTTATATTTTTAAACAACACAGAAAAAATGATATATATATATTCATATAAAATAATCATAAAATAAATGCAAAATTTTTAATTTAACTTTTTTCTTTCTATATAAATAAATATATAAAACATACAATGTAAACACATCAAATAAAAATTTAGAATTTGTGGCACAATAATTCAATTGTAATTTAAATTAATTTTTAATTTTTTGTTTCCATTACAAATTACACAATACATACGCACACACACACAAACACATCTTCAATATATTTTTTTATACATATATATATATCTAATAATTTTAAGCTATATAGTTAGTATATATATGTGGAAATTTTTTAATGATAATAAGAACCATGTCCACCAATATAACCATGTGCAATTGGATATGAATGGGCAGCATATGCTATTGGATAAGCTGCAGCGGCATGATATCCTCCATGTCCAAAATCATGTCCATAGTGTCCACCACCACCACCATATGATGGATAAACAAAATCACTATGATAACCTCCATTATAACCGCCATATCCAAAACCACCATGACCATAACCAAGACCAATTAATCCACGTTTATCAGTCTTTTTTGATATATCATCATCAGCATTACAATATGCAATAGCAAGGATAACACAAAATGCAATCTTTAAGAAATAAAATTAAATTAATTAATTAGTAACAAAATATTATTATTATTATTATTATTATTATTATTATTATTATTATTAGTATTATTATTGTGATTATTACTATTATTGTATATAGAACACAAACTTACAATGAATTTCATTTTTTTTAAATTTTTATTTATTAAAAGTATATCGATATAAGTAAATTTACTTCGAACTTAACTGTTCAAATGGATAAAACAATTTGATTAGATTTATTGAATTTGTTATACCTATTTATACTCATTGCAATTTTTTATAAATTTATTGATACTGTGTGTAATACATATATATATATAAAAATATATAGTATATGCGTGTACTAGATTTTCATATATAAATATTATATATACAGTCGTTTTAAATATCAGAAATGCATTAATATCGGATGCGTGGTAACGACAAAGAAAGGGAAAATTATTATATTTCAATATGTGTATTATTTTATTATTATTATTGTTATTATTAGATAAAAGACAGTCATTTGAAATCAAATACTATTTCGTATAGTTATGCATAGTAAAATTTTTTATGTTATACTATGAATTAAAAGTTCTTAAATTACAGCACATATTAATTAAATATTTTATTGTACCTATATATAATAATAAAGGTTATTACTACACATTATTACAATTGTAAATAATATCTTTTTCACAAATGGTTTAATTAAAGATAATTCATCAGCAGCATTATTATTTCAATAGTATGTGCATAATATACCAATATGTATAGCTATGTATATGTCATTAATAAATCTAAAATATAATTATAATTGTAATGCACAATTATATATATCATTATAAACTTATGCACACATAGATTTAAGGAAGTTAAGTAATACCCTTTGTGATTAACTGATATTATCGCTTATTAATGCAACAACGATTTATATAACATAATACAAAAATATATAAATATTTGAGTGATATCGTCTATTTGTGATTTATTTGAATTATATATTATATGTGGGAACACTACTGAGTTTATAGCAAGAAGTCCCCTTTAGTAAATAGAATGGAAGTTAATGTTAGTTTTAGTTAAATTGAAAAAAAAAAAAAAGGAGATCGTTACTAAAAGCATACACGATTAAAATGCATTTTTGATTAAATTTTTGTAAGATAAAATAGATTGAATAAATTTTACAGTGAATTATATTTAATATTAATTTAAATTATCTCTTTAAGTTATCTCTAAGATAACATTTATCATTTTTAAATCATATTATTTATAATAATATATTATTAATATAAAATTATAATAAGCAAAAACTGTTTGTGTAATTATTGTTCAGTATGCGTACGGTGTCATTGTTATTCATTTATATACACATATGATTGTGGTTTTTATTGTAAAATAAATTTAGATTTTTAGTTCATTTTTACCTTCTATTAAATCACCTACTATATCTTGTTCCTTGTATATTAAAAGTATTATTCTCATATTTGTGTTTTTATCTGTAAGAAAATTTAAATACATATAATTTTAATGTAAATGTTAATGATACATTTAGATCAATTAATATTTCTATAATATGAGGTTTCTCCTATAAACATATATTGCAAATCGTATATAAATAAATATATAAGCTACACCAGCGACAGACGATATAATAATCATTTAGAAATAATAGATATATAAATAACAAATGTCTATATTAATTGTTTAATTAGCACATTCTATTTTATATATATTTGCATATATATTACCTGTGATTTATGTAGTAGTTTTTTTTTCATTATATTATATTGGACGACTATTTTAAATGATATCTAAAAAAAAAAAAAATAAATAAAAATAATATATAAAAAAGAGATTACTTTAAATTAATTTATGTGTTTTATACATATTAATATATATATAACATATATATATAATTAAATATATGTTACTATATATTCATAATTTCATAGATTCAATTATTTTTTATATTTATTTCAATTTCAAAATTAAAAAATGTTGTCAAACCTTTGTCTGACCTATAATACATATATGGTATACTCTCTCATATCAAAAAATAATGGAATTAATTAAATATCTTTCATTTTCATCAATAATTGCAGATAATTTGGTAAATTATGTTATACAATTCCATGCGATGTATAATTTACCAATTTTACTGTAATTAATGTTTGGGTACATAATACATAATATTAATAATAATAATAGTTTTTACTTATAAAAAGCGTTTCTATAAATAATTTCCTATATATATATGAAAATGGTGTATTAAAAATATAGAAAAGTACAAAAAAATTAAATTGCATTGTCATGGAAACGGCAGTATTGAGCATTTTTAAAAAAAAAAATAGTATATAATTTGTTGATTTTTATATTATATAAAATACCACGAATTTTATTAAATATTTATTTAAATTTATAATATATTTATGGTGTATTAATATCATGTACCATATTTATATTTGTGTGAAAATGTTTATGAAATAAAATAAATAATAATGAATTGTATGAATTTTCAATATACACCAATATTATAAATTATTTACTTAATTTCCTTTTAAAATAAATACTTTTTTATTTTCTTTGCAACATAAATTAGTAATTACGTAATAATTAAATATATAGATTTTTTATTGCTAATTAATTAATAGCAAATTTTTGTTATTCTTTAATTTAGTACAAGTATTATATAAACCACGAGTATAATATATATTACTATCCATAGGTATATTACAAACACACGCATATATAAAAATACAATATATAACTTAACATCCTGTGGCGAAAGTGGTTATTTTATTGTATCAAATGTATATTAATTTGATATATGATTATGATTTATATTTTCTGTTTTTTTATCGTTCAATTCATACGACACAATATAGAAAATAATGCGAATTTAATTTGTATCTGTGTTCAGTAAAAATGTTTATGATTCAATACACAATATTACAATTACAAAAGTACACACTAGTTAATTTTTCTGAATGGTAATCACTTTTTATATAGTCTATACTTTTTGATAATATTTTAATAACATATAAAAGAAAAAAAAAAAAAAGTCATATGTTGTTTAGTATTTAACTCAATTTTACTATCTTAAGTTATTTATAAATTAATCAACAGGTATTTACTTCATTTATTTATCTATCGTTTATTAAGAGTACCATATCTTCATATATAAATACATACCATAATATATGTATGTATATAATATGCGTTTCAATTTGTTCAATTATCTAAATTATATACCATATTATTTACAATATATAGAAAATGATAGAGAACTTTTTTCCATAATTGATAATTAAAATGCGGATTATTATTAAACGACATAATAAATAAATGCGTATTTATTATTAAAAGGTAAAAACTGTAAAGTATGTAGGTAATTTTAAATATCAACATAATTATTAAATATTATGAAATAAATATAAATAATTTTTTTTAAATTTTGTAATATTTATGTCACATTGATTGAACATCGCAGCACATGCGGACGTGATTTATAATAAATGTATGTAATTTTTACATTCTGGTGATATGTCAACATTATGTATTGAACGTATATAATAACGAATATCATTATAACTCCATTAGATATTAACATTTAAATTGTTTTATATAATTTTTATTGTTGTTACATACTTGCTTATTTTGTACGGTTTAATTTATAATCTAATTTTATTTTCTCAATTAACAGTTATGAGCTTATATATATTATTAAGATTTACCAAAATAACCGCCCATATAAAATTTAACGGAATCAAACACAAGAGCTTTTTACGAATGAAATGACATATTCTATTTTTAAATATAAAAGAAAAACTACATTCATTTTAATTTAATATTATATTTTACTTATAATGAATCAAAACAACAGAAAAAAAAAAAAAAAGAATTTTTATTACAGTAGCTTAACAAACTAACGCAAAACATAAATTTTACCATTTTGTTTCATGTTATTCACATAGTAATTAAAATTTTATATTTTATTTACCATGTTTTATGTACAAAAATAAATGATAATAAATCAGTCAATTGTGATTGAATAATCAACAAACAAAAAATTATATTTATGTTAATTATTATCATTTTATTATAATTAATTATTAATTCGTTATCAATTTTTTTTTTGTGGTTAATTAAAAAGGGAAAAAAAAAATTACAGAAATTCCACAAGTTTATGTTTTATTAATTTTTAAAATGTTTTATCTATTTCTTTTTCATTTCATTCATACAATTGCTGATGTTTTTTTTTTGTTTTTTCTTTTTTTGACAAATAATTAAATAGTTTTATAATTTATTATGTGTGGTTTTTTTTTTTTGGAGCTGAAGAATGAAAATTAAAGAGTTAAATATAATTAATTAATCTTTGACAAAAAAAATATTATCGTTACTTTTTATTACAAACAAATAAATAAAAAAAAAAAAAAAAAAAAAAATCAGATATTCAAAAAAAAAAAAAAAAAATTATACATAAAATAAGAAAATATATAAAATAAAAGGATTATAAATATTTTGAATTTCTATAGTTTTTTATTTGAATTGAAAATCTTGGTGTATTTTTGCTATTTTTTTTTTATAGAATCTTAACATAACTCATTTAGGATACGAGAATAAAATAGTATTAATAATATTTTGTAACAGTTCAATTTTATTTGTGACATTCAACATTCACATCAAAGTTCCACTTATGATGAGTTATGTTTAGATTTAATTTGTTTTTTTTTTATATTTTAATTGATGGGATAATATTAAGCTTTTGATTTACCATGTGAAGAATGCTGATGATGATGATTATGATGATGATGTTGATGATGATTATGATGATGATGATTATTGCTATTAGTATTACTAATATTTTGTTGTAATGTATCATTAATATCAATACCATTAATATGTGTATGATTGTTTATATCATAACTATCACAATGATCATTATTATTATTATTATTATTATTATTGTTAGGATTACAAGCAACAGAGGAAGGTATTATTGTTGTTGCATTCGTCGCTGCTAGTGATTCTGCGGTTGTAATTACATTAGACATTAAAGTTGTGGTAAGTGTTGTACCTGTTGCCGATGATGACGAAGATGATAATGATGACGTTTGACTATTATTGTTCATAATATGATTATTGTTATTATTTTTAAGATTTCTTTGCAGTACAAATGCGTCAGCTGGTTCAATACGTTTATAATAATTTTCTTTTGTTTCAACAATTTCAAAACCAAATTTTTTATAAAATTCTATGGCACCATCATTATTTATCTGTACATGTCTAAATGGGATGTATAATAAAATTTTAAATAATTAACGAGTTTATAAAAATTTTTTTTTTATTATAATAGTAGTTTTCAGCAGGATGATAGTTATACTATTTTATATATAGCATTATAGAATGAATACTCAATTATTGTAGATAATTATATTTAAATTCTTACAATAATATTAGTGGTTTTACAAATTTTTTTTAAAATATACTTCACATCACGTGCTATTGATGAAATATAACAAATGTAATATATAACACTCAGTAGCGAAGTGGTGTATCACCGATGTTTCTTAATCACTAACTACTATAACCGGTTCAATTTTATAACAATACCAATTTTTCGGTATTTATTTTATTACTGAAATTTTTCTGCTGGGTGACCATTTCTTTGTTTATGGAATAAAAAGAAAATTGAATATCTTTGAAAATATGGTGTTGGACGCTACTCAAATATTAACAATGTATGCACACACATCACTATGAGCTAATCAACTATATAAAATAGAATAGAATTATGAAAACATCTATTTTTCGTTAATTGCAGTATATAAATTGGTAAATTGTTATATACTACCAGACGGAGTAATTTACCAAGTTGGCTGTAATGAAAGGTTTATTAGATGACATGAAGTTCCACTTGGAGCAATATATGTTTAAAAAAAAATATATGGACAGAATACAGACGTATATTATTATGATCACACATTTAATTCCGTAAACAATTATCTAATATCATAAACTAAATAATAAAATTAATTAAAAATTTGAAAATATTAACTTACAAAAATATACTATCAAAATTTCCATCCTTTTCAACATAGTTTAATATATGATTAACCATTACAGATCCTATTCCTAAACGTCGATATGGATGTAAACAACCTAATGTCATAATATATAAACGTCGTTGATTTTCTGTAGTATAAATGCGACAACAAACAGCACCTACAACAATATCATTATAATATGCCAATTTGGCTAATTCTCCAGCTTCCAAAACATCAATATAAAATTTATCATTGTAAGAAACAGGGAATACAAATGTATTCAGTTTTTTCAATTGTTTTATATTATGATGTGTAACATCACCCAAATCAATACTTGTTCTGAAAATAATATAATTTTGTAATTAGCATAAGATTTATATATTTATTGTACACTATAAATAAAGTATATAAAATTTTAATTAGTTATAAATGAATAACTATTTTGTCATTTTATGAAACCTTTTTTTTCCGAAATGCTGTATTAGAAATTGTTTATTTATTACGTGTCCATGTACACAATTAACAATACCAAACTACATAGTTTTAGTTTTAAAATAATTTATACATTACACTAAAAAAACTTCCAAATTGACGTTTTAAGTTAAGAAATAAGAATTAAGAACTACCTATCATATCGACTATCGTGTGTGATGGGATATTATAACCTTTTAAGACGTCATTACGATATTACCATAATTATGCATTATTTATATAATATATTAAATTTAATTAATTTTAAGCATATATGTATGAATACACTAATAAGAAACCTATGTTTAATTAAAATTGTAACTAATATTTTATAATATTGCAAAGATAGTTAATAAATATAAAAAAATATAAATATAAAAAAAAAAGTAAGAAAAAAAGAAAATGTCGAACAAGTCAATATAAAGTTAGGTTAAAACTACACAAATTTTAGTGGATTAAAATATTTTAGGAACGTTACAAACTTATTTATATTACAGATTTATACCTTGTCATTTTGATAACAGATATTAATTTACTAATAGAATAATTTAAAACTTTCACTTAAATTTCTTTTAAAATGATAAATCAAATAAATATAAAAAAGAAATTCGCCTTTTATCGATGCGTGTTATCAATTCACACAAAACATGCAAAAAAATGTGGAATTGAAGTTGAAGTTAATGTTGATGTTGAATGAAATAGAAATGGTAGAAGAGGGAAGCAAAAAAAAATGTATTTTAATTTTATTATTACCATATGCAAAATTAGGTTGTGTTCCGTAAGTATAAAAAAAATACTAAAAATGAAAGGAATTTTTTCCAATAATTATTTTATAATGATACGATCATATAATTACGATCATTTAAATAATATTTTTATATATGTATATTATATTAATAATTATAACGCCTCATTTGTAAAAAATTTGTGTTGAATATTGGGTTATAGCCAAACGAACTATTTATGTATAATTTAATTCAATGCTTTTTCAATATTAAATCAACTAATCAAAGTGCCTCAACATAAGTATTTAGTATCTATACCTTCAACATCACGTAGCCAGCTCATTCCAGAAGAATGTCTGCTAGATGTCTCGCCCTGTAATTTGCTTATATATTTTTTTGACATTTCATTATCAATACAATAAATTGGCGAAATTTTAGACATATTTTTGATTCTTGTAGTAAATGTTAATATTCGTATACTATACATTTTTGTATATTTGTAGGTAGTAGTATTTGATTTTACCAAAAGCAAAAAACAACTAAAAGAAAAGATAATAAGTTCGTGGTCAGCTGACAGTCTTGTGATACCATTTCATTTCAAGAAGATTTTTATTTTTAGTTAGTTGCATTTTATAAAATAAGTACGACCACTTTGCGTAAGTTTGAAAAATATAATATAAATTAATTAATAATATTAATATTATTTTGTAAATACCAATTTGAATTATGGATAACAATTAAAATTCAAGAAATAATTAAAATAATTTATTTCAGAAAATTTTGAGGGTAAATTTGTATGTGTGAATGTGTGTGTGTGTGGTCATTGGTAAGAAAATGTCATTTTTTTTCTTTTTTTTTAACAAAATTTTTGTGTGATTAATTTTAGTTTATAATTTTTTCAATAAAAAGAAAAGAAACAATAATTAAAATGTAGGTTTGTAAATTAAAATATTACATTTATATGAAATAAATGAAGATTTTAAGGTGTGAATTTTGCCTGAATGAAAATTGGTAACTGCTTGTTTAATTGTGTGTGTGAATCAATTTTTTCTTATGATAATGTTGATCATGTGACCTGACAAAAATTGTGTAAAGTTCTTTTTTTTAAATGTTTAGTTTAGAACATAAAATTTTATTGTAAATTTCTATTGATTTTTCTTAAAATTATTATATAATTTTATATTATCGTAAATTTTATTTGTTATTATCAATTGCTTAATCACGAGATAAATCACCTGCCTGATTTAATCTTAGCAAAGTAAACCATTTTAGAATAGCGATAGGAAAAATATGTGCTGTGCTGACGACGGGACCTATATTATTATTTTTTTTGTTTTGCATATTAATTATAAATAATATTTTCACAAAAAATTAATATATATAGAATTTTCTCTGTAATCTATTCTAAGACTTTTTCGAACTAATTCAATTAAGGGTTTTCAATAATATGATAATGTATTGAAAAAATATATAAGAATCAACATATAATAATTACTAGGTCACATTCACATCTATCTCATGTGATTTTTTATGAAAAATAAAAAAGGGAAAAAATTTGCTTTAAAAATACAATATTTGAATAAAATATTTCTAAATTTGATATTTTTAAATTTGTCATCTGATTTTTTTTTTTTATCTTTTACGGTCACTTGTTTGTTTATATAATACACTATACTTTTTTATTTTCTTCTCAATGTAATAAATGATAAAAAGAAACATTACTTCAAAAATAAATTGGTCTTATAATATCAATAAATTTTATTTTTATTCGATTTTGCAGAACTAAATAATTTGCAATCATGTCTAACTTAAGAAAAATTGCTGATGAAGAGCGAGAGAATAAATTCGGTTATGTATATGCTGTATCCGGTCCTGGTAAGTAATTTTTATAATAAAAATATGCATTAATATTGTTTCTGTTTTTATTTTTTTTTTTTACGACTAAAAAATTCTAATCATATATTTTTATATAATTATTACCAGTCGTAACAGCAGAACGTATGTCTGGATCAGCTATGTACGAATTGGTACGTGTCGGTTATTTTGAATTGGTCGGTGAAATTATTCGTTTAGAAGGTGACATGGCAACAATTCAAGTATACGAAGAAACATCCGGTGTAACAGTTGGTGATCCCGTTTTACGTACGGGTAAACCATTATCCGTTGAATTGGGCCCTGGTATTATGGGCAGTATTTTTGATGGTATTCAACGTCCATTAAAAGATATTAATGAACTGACAAATTCAATTTATATACCAAAGGGTATTAATGTACCATCATTATCACGTGTAATGTCATGGGATTTTAATCCATTAAATGTTAAAGTTGGTTCACATATAACTGGTGGTGATTTGTATGGTATTGTACATGAAAATACATTAGTAAAGCATAAAATGCTTGTACCACCACGTGGAAAAGGTACCGTAAAATATATTGCACCAGCTGGAAATTATAATGTAACCGATATTGTATTGGAAACTGAGTTTGATGGTGAAATAACCAAACACAGTATGTTATCGGTATGGCCTGTACGTCAACCACGCCCTGTGACTGAAAAATTACCAGCCAATCATCCACTATTAACCGGACAACGCGTTCTGGATTCATTGTTTCCCTGTGTACAAGGTGGTACAACCGCTATACCAGGTGCTTTTGGTTGTGGTAAAACTGTAATTTCACAATCATTATCGAAATATTCAAATTCAGATGTTATTGTGTATGTTGGTTGTGGTGAACGTGGTAATGAAATGTCTGAAGTATTACGTGATTTCCCAGAATTATCTGTTGAAATTGATGGTGTAACCGAATCAATTATGAAACGTACAGCATTGGTTGCAAATACATCGAACATGCCAGTAGCTGCTCGTGAAGCTTCCATCTATACTGGTATTACATTATCTGAATATTTCCGTGATATGGGTTACAATGTATCTATGATGGCTGATTCAACATCACGTTGGGCTGAAGCACTTCGTGAAATTTCTGGTCGTTTAGCTGAGATGCCTGCTGATTCTGGTTATCCAGCATATTTAGGTGCACGTTTAGCTTCTTTCTATGAACGTGCAGGTCGCGTTAAATGCCTAGGTAATCCAGAACGTGAAGGTTCTGTATCAATCGTTGGTGCTGTATCACCACCCGGTGGTGATTTCTCAGATCCTGTTACATCAGCTACATTAGGTATTGTCCAAGTATTTTGGGGTTTAGATAAAAAATTGGCACAACGTAAACATTTCCCATCGATTAATTGGTTGATTTCATACAGGTAATTGTAAATATTTTATTGCAAAAATCAGATTAAATTTTGATAAAATCGTTTTATTGATTTTTTTATTTGTTTTTTTTTTTTTTTTTTAGTAAATACATGCGTGCTTTAGATGATTTTTATGATAAAAGTTTCCCAGAATTTGTACCATTAAGAACTAAAGTAAAAGAAATTTTACAAGAAGAAGAAGATTTATCCGAAATTGTTCAATTGGTTGGTAAAGCATCGTTGGCTGAAACAGATAAGATTACATTAGAAGTTGCAAAATTATTAAAAGATGATTTCCTACAACAAAATTCATATTCGTCATACGATCGTTTTTGTCCATTTTATAAAACTGTTGGTATGTTAAAGAATATTATTTCATTTTATGATATGTCACGTCATGCTGTTGAAACAACAGCCCAATCTGAAAATAAAATTACATGGAATGTAATTCGTGACGCCATGGGTACTATTATGTATCAATTATCTTCAATGAAATTCAAGGTATAAAAAAATATCCTGAATTATTATATTATTTATTGACAAAATATTTTAAAATTCCATCATTGTTCTTTAGGATCCAGTTAAAGATGGTGAAACAAAAATTAAAGCTGATTTTGATCAATTACATGAAGACTTACAACAAGCTTTCCGTAATCTTGAAGATTAGAGAAGACAAGAAAACCACATCTTTTTTTTTTTTTTTTTTTTTTCCTTGCCTAAATATATTTAATAATAATAAAAAAAGAAAAAACACCAACAACAATGTTAATATTAAATTTAATAAGAGAAAAATATCCATTAAATAAAAAGTATAATGAGTCGTGTCGTACAATAATTAATTAAAATTTAAATCAAATAAAATAAATTAATATTGAAATAGTAAAAAAAATTAAATTTCTTTAAATAATTAGAATTATTTAATTGCAAAAAAAAAAGAAAAAAAAAAAAAGAAAAGGAAAAACAATTTTAAGTAGAAATTTTTAATATATTTTAATTAATATTTAATTAAATGAGAACAGAAAAACAAATTATTTGGATTCTTTTTTAAAAATGTGTAAAAATCTGAAAGTAAAAAAAAAACAATGCATTCCATAATTTTTCTTCAAATTTTATTGTTATTATAATTGTATGAGTTTTTTTTTAGACATCTTATATGTAAAAAAAAAGAAAAGTTAAATTAATTTTTATGTTTTTAATTTCTTTAGCTCGTTTTTTTATTATTTTAGTAATACTTAATAGTCGGCTAACTTTTTTTTTTTTTAAATCATCTTTGTATTTTAATTTATTTTAACGGTAAATTATGAAATTCTTTTGTTTTTTTTTTTTTAATATCTACAATCAGTTTCTTTTCTGTTTTAAAAAAAAAAAATTAGTATGAATCTAATTTAGGTGCTTGGCTATAAAAATATTAACAATATTAGTTTTTTGTAGTATAATTAGATATATATATATATATATATATATTTTTTTTTTTTTTTTTTTCAATTTTTGTCTGCCAATATTGTTAATTTTTTATTTTTTTTTTTAATCTAAAAAAAAAAAATTATTATATTTTCAGTATTATTTGTAAATTATAATAAAATTACGTCTTAAGTAAAATCAGTTTTAAAAATTTCAATATACAAAAATTGTAAAATAAAACAATATAATACTTGATTGATATTCATTTAATTAAATTTTTTGCTTAAAAATTATGTTTTTTTAATATTCGAAAAAAAAGTGTAGAAAGCAACAATTTAAATTGTATTATAACAATTTATATATCATTATTATTATTATTATTATGATGACTATTATTATTATATATTATTCATTGTTAAGTAAAAAAAAAAAAAAATAAAAAAAATATAAGAATAAAAATAAAATTATATAAATAAATGTTAATTAAAATAAAAAAAAAAGAACATTTTTTCCGTGTGAGTTGAATTTTGTCTTTAAATGTACAGTTTACAAATTATTATATGTATATTAACAATATTATGTAAAAGAAGAAATAAATAAAATGTAAAAATGCTACATGTATTCACTTAATTTATTTTACTTTTATTATTGTTGTTTATAGTTTATTTAATTCTAATATACACACAAACAGTACTCATATTCTTAATCCTTATGTTGTGTGGTGTGTTTAAAATTAACGTTAACTTTAATTATATTTTAAAAATATCTATATATTGTGAATTAGTTTTGTTTTTTACTAGATGTGGCTGCTTGCGAAACAAAATTTTCATAAAGTGTTGAAGCATGCATCATAGGCATATCACACATCATTTCAATAAAATGTCAAAAATTATGTAAACGAAGAAGTAACTTCAAATTTCGTTAGTTCATATGTGTGCAGATATTTCTGAAGAAATGTAGATTTTTTTTTAATTAGAGCAAACTTCAATTAATGAAATTAATTGTTTTTCTAATTTATGTTAAAAATTGTAGAAATTATCAATGATTATTTATATCTATTTTTATATATAATACTATTATTATTTCGTATTACTTCAAATCTAGATTTAAATTAAATTATATTTACAATGTATAAACGATAAATGTATATTCACGCTGCATAAGCATAATAATAATAAAAGAAAGATTGGTTATATTTTAAGCCAACATTGTCTAAATTATGAAAAAAACAAAAGCAAATAAATATGTAATTCGTCACATAGAATTACTATCAAGTGAACACACCTATTGTGCGTACGTACTGAATCGCATGTCGCATACGTATTTAACGTATGTTGTGCATTCGCTTTTCTAAATTTGACGTTTTCTTTTCAGTTTCTTATATGTTTTTTTCTTAAAAGAAACGTGTGCTT
This sequence comes from Bibio marci, assembly GCA_910594885.2. Classification (NCBI taxonomy): domain Eukaryota; kingdom Metazoa; phylum Arthropoda; class Insecta; order Diptera; family Bibionidae; genus Bibio; species Bibio marci. Next base: position 47,035,746 of record OU343116.1, on the reverse strand, counting down.
GATGTGATTCGGTGTTATTTCTTATATTTAATTAAACTATTAAATAAAATTTATTAAAAAAAATGGCTAATCGAGAAGAAACAAGTTCTTTATATTTTAATATGTCTGCATTAAATTTAACAGTTCGTGTACATCCAATGGTTTTATTTCAAGTTGTTGATGCTTATGAACGTCGAAATGCAGATTCTCAACGTGTTATTGGAACATTGTTAGGTATGTAAATGGATGTGCGATATGTAAATGTATGTTATGTGATGTGATGCTGACGATGTATACATTTATCACCAACAATATAATATAAATGTTTAATGGTTGGTGTCGGCAGAGTAGATATCACAAATAAAAACATTTTGTAATTTTGTTTAAAATAAAAATGTCACTGTTTTCTAATTTTATATTATAGGTTCTGTTGATAAAGGTATTGTTGAGGTAACCAATTGTTTTTGTGTACCACATAAAGAACATGATGATCAAGTTGAAGCTGAATTAAGTTATGCTTTGGATTTGTACGATTTAAATAGACGTGTTAATGCAGCCGAAAATATTGTTGGTAAGAGAATTGTTTATATAGAAAAATTAAAAACATTTGTATGTTATAATCTGCCTCCAATCAAAAAAAGGTGTGTACACATCACTTCACTATATAATTTTTAATCAAATTTGTGTACAAACATTTTCATTAATAATTATTGCATTCTAAGAAAAGCGCTCATGGTAATTCATAGAATACTAAAAACTGGAAGACGTACATTTATGAAGTGTTTTGCTATTGTTTTAATAACGAATCAATCAAACCCGATCTTTATATACAGAGTAGGCTATATATTTCATTCAGTATGATTTCTTGGAAATTTACCGATGAAATATGGTTATGGCTTCATAGCTATTCTAAATTTAATTATGTGAACATTTTACAATAGTATTTATATATCTATGTTATCATACTTATTATCAAACTTCCAACAAAATTTGATGAATATTTTAGCAAGTAAAAATGTAGCATATTGTTATTTGTCTATCTAAAAAATGTAGACAGGCAGACGTTTTATCTTAACCTAATACAATAATTAGAAACGCATATTTATTTATTATTAACCAAAGGGGTTATTAAAATAAGTAATTATTTTTTCTTTAACAAAATCAAACAAAAAATATAATTTAAAAAATACAACGCAAACATATGTTTTTATTTAGGCTGGTGGGCAACTGGTCATGAAGTAACAAACCATAGTTCTGTTATTCATGAATATTATGCACGTGAATGTAATAATCCAGTTCATTTAACGGTTGATACTTCACTATTAGCAGCGCATTTAGGATTAAAAGCATATGTTTGTGTAAGTTTAGGTGTACCCGGTGGAAAATCAGGTTGTATGTTTACACCAATTCATGTTGATGTTACCGGTTATGAACCTGAGGTATGAATCATACAAAAGATAATTTCTATATATTAATAATAATAAAAAAAATATAAAATAACATTCGTATAGGTTGTCGGTTTACAATTGTGTCAAAAAACAATTGGTGTATCGCCTCCAACACGACCAAAAACTGTATCACCAATGTTAGATTTACCGCAAGTAGCTGAAGCATCTGGCAAATTGTTAGAGTTATTGGAACAAGTATTAGTGTACGTTGATGATGTATTAAGTGGCAAACAACAACCGGATAATGCAATTGGTCGTTCATTACTGGATTTAATAAATTCCGTTCCACATATGTCAACTGATCAATTCGCACAAATGTTTAATTCAAATGTTAAAGATTTATTAATGGTTGTTACTTTATCTCAATTAATTAAAACACAATTACAATTAAATGAAAAATTAACATTTTTAACAACTAATTTGTAAACTTGAAAAAACTGCTGGCAAATAATTTTACATATTTACTTTTTTTTTTTTTTGTGCTTCATAATATTAATTTTTAATGTGGGGAATAAAAATTGAATATATAATTACAAATTTTAAAATGAATTGACTTTTATTTTTATTTTTCAGTCACTTCGGCTATTGTATTTTTAAATGAAAAAAATAAATATCTTACGACAGAGTTGAGCATAAATTTTTTTTCAAAAATACGGGTACCGGTTTTGATTTTTGCATCTAGTTATTCTAGCTTATAAATATTTGCTACATTTTTGAGTAGTAACTACAATTTATTGTATGAATTTTCATTTAATCACATTCGCGTAAGTTATGTTCTGTAATAACATATTTTTTTGAATGTTATAACAACTGTAGTGAATTGTTGGTAATCGTCTATACTTTTTAATAAATTATGTTCATCATCAAGGTTCGTAAATTGACGTTAATAAGTTCATATAATTACCTCATTTTATATTGGGATCTAAAATATTTCATAAGTAACGTGATTTCTGTGCCAAAAATATGCGATAATATACTGATTTATATGCCAGATGGGATTGATCATAAACGATGAATTACAGCAAATCGATCCTAAAAACTCAACTCAAATATAATAAATAAATATGTCATATGAATTCTATTTAATACTTTCGACTTTCCTATGATCATTATTTACTAACTCTTTAAATAAATAAAAACTACATAAAATTATCAATAAATATGTAAATAAATTTTATTTGTAAAAGTAGAACTAAAGACAAAAAACGGAAAAAAAAAATTAATTATATATAAAACAAACAACAATATATTAGGCATATTTGTATCACAACTTATTTGTGATGTATAATATAAAGTATTTAACAATAAATATTTAAAAATATAAATAAATACATAACAATTTTTCGTCTTTTTTCATTCCTTTCTTATTTAGCCATAAATAATTATATAAAATAAAGAATTTCCAAAATTTTATTCATATTTAAAAATAATAAATAAATAAAAATATAAAATAAAATGTATAGAGAGACGATAACAGAGACTGATACAATCAAATTACAATTCTCTAGAAATATTAGATATTTATATAAATAAATACTTTTACATAAACATTGTTTAAAATCAGTTTTTGTGTTTTAATAATATAGAGATAGATTATTGTATTAATATAAATTTAGTAGGACAGAATTAATTTTACTTGTTCAATATCTTTTTTCCGTGTCTATATCTTTTTACTAATAATAATATTTGCTTATAATATTTAATAAATTATATAAATTTTCTTAAACACAATTTCACACACCAATTTTATTGGTTTTTGAGCTTAATTTAAAATAATGCAATATATTGAATTGAAACATCTTAACAATTGTATAAATGTGCGAATTCTTAATCAATAACACATTTCAATTTTGCACAAGGAATTTATATATTAATAACCTCAAGTTGATATATCAAACTCTACACTGTTTAAAATATAATAATAGATTCATACATACTATAATCTGTCTATCTAATATCTCTTAGGATATCAGTAAAAAATATTGTTTTATTTATGCAGCACATATCAATGTAAGAATTAGAATTTTCAACAAAAACAAAAATCATATTTGTCCTTTCTCGCATTAAATTTTATTCTTAAAACTTAAATAAAAATATTATAATACATTAATAATACACCGTTTATCGATTATATTTTTAAATTTGTGGAATTACTGAAATTTTTGAATCTAAAATAACATTAAAAATATAAAGGTAATAAGGAATTATGTTTTATGTGATTAAAACAGTTAAAACATATAAAAAAAACATGTATGTATGGTTTATTGACATGTGCTGTATAAATGAGGATTAGCAGGAACAAAATAATAATACTTCTTATGTATTGTATATTAAATATGTGTTACATTCCGGTGCAAAATCGCAAAGCGGTTAATCTATTTTAAATATGTATAAATGTTATTGATTGTAAATACACACCACCACCATCATATCTACATTATTATTATAAAAATACTTTAGTTGATTCTTATTTTTTTTTTTTTTCTTACATACATAATTTTTAATAATTTCAATTTTATGTAACTAATTTTAAGTCAAATAATTCAGCCAAACGTTTAATACATAATTTATTACCTTCAGATGCTTCTTTAGACACCTATTAAATGTTATTATTTTAAATTACAGACACAATAAATTATTTAATACAAATAGCAAATAAATACCTTTATAAAATTTAAAAAACCATGCGGAAGAGCTTCTAGTATATCTAATGTAACATTATGATTAAATGATTTCATTTTTTTGGCAAGCATAATACAATCATCTAAACATGGGTCCATATTTGTTGTCTAAAAAAAAACAATTATGTATATATTTTCATTTATTTATCGTTAAATGTTGGACTAATAAATGCCAAATAAAATGAATACCAAAATGTTTGAAACTCTTCTAAAAATGTTACACATATAAAAAGGAAGTTCATATGACTTTTTGAACAAAAAAAAAATAATAAATCTTTTAAATTATAATGTTATGATTTTAATCAGATAGATAGAATTTCTAAAATTGATGTATTACGGGTCCTTTGATAATAAACAATAGTTTTTCACAATAAAACAATAGGACATAAATATTTTGATATAATAATATATAATATGTTTTACAAAAATAAATATACTTACAATAATTTTTAGTTTTGGCATTTGTTTTAAAATTTCATCACTAGCTGTATATGGTGATAGATAATGATCATTTGGAATAACGAAATTAAAATCATCAGCTGGATGTCGTATACCATCTTTTGATTTACTGTTTGATTCATCCATATTATCATCATTATTTAACGTATTCGATTTATTTAAACAATTTCGTCCATTTGAATATTCATATGATTCATTAATTGGTGTTGCTGTTGTTAAAGAATTAAATGTACTTGTAACAGTTGTTGCCATATCACCAGCTACTTTATAAATTTTATTTTGTATATTTTCAACAGTAATAGCTTCACGACTTTCATCAATTATTATATTTTCTTCGGATTGTGTACGTGGTACTGAACGTAATATTGGATGTTCTTGTCCATTACTATCAATTGTTGTTTCTAATACATATTTTTCCATAAATTCGGTTACATAATTTTTTGTTGTAGATGTTGTTGTTGCAACTGAATCATCAAATTTATTATTGTTATTGACAACAACAAATTCATTTTTAATAATATCATCATCATTAACTTTGTCGGCCGTATTATTATATTTATTAACATTATTATCAACACCATTAACATTACCATTATTATTATTATTATTATTATTATTATTATTATTATTATTATTATTATTATTATTATTATTATTATTATTATTATTTTTATTATTATTATTATTATTATTATTATTATTATTATTATTATTATTATTATTATTATTATTATTATTATTATTATTATTATTATTATTATTATTATTATTATTATTATCCATATTGTCAAATTCAATAGCTTCAGCAGCCGATTGTGAACGATATATATCATCTTCAGAAATTCTATTTAATATGTTTGTATTCGCCTCATATGTTAAATCTGTATCTATAAATGGTTTATGTATTGTTATTGGTTGTGAATCTTCTTCAAATGAAATACCATTACTATCATCTGGTGTTATCATATCTGTATTACCAATTGTTTGTGATGATTGTAATGATGCACTCGCAAATGTATCACTTGTACGATCACTCATTGGACTTAATTTATTCATATCTTGTAAACTATTATCATTTTGTTGTTGGTGTAGATTAATATGCTCCCATGATAATAAACCATTTGTATTTAATGTATCTGAATTTTTACTATCTACATTATTATCAATAATATCGGAATCATCTCTAATTTGTTTATCATTTAAAACATTAACAAATGTTGATATTTCATTAATTGTTATTTTATTACTACTGCTACCACCTCCACCATCATCATCAGCATCATTGGTACCGCTACCACCATTTACAATTTTTTTATTTCCCATTGAACTTCCAGAGGGTTGTGAAGATGATAAACTACTGTTATTACTATTGATATTTTTATTATGATTCTTTTTACCAATATGTTTTGTTCCTAAAATTGCTTCTTTTTCAGCTAATTTTTTTTTATTTTCATTTAAAATTTCTTCACTTGGACATACATATGCTTTCATGCAACGTAATAGAAAACCAAATGGTACAACCGGATCTAATATAGCTAATAAACGTGCTGGTGTTGGTGTAAAACTCATACGTACCGGTGAATATACTAAAAATAAACCATCCGGTTTACGTATATTCATTTCAATTGTTTTTATTGCTATAGCTAAATTTAATGCTGCACCAGCTGAATCACCAGCACAAATGATACGTTCACCGGTTGAACCTAATAATGCACAGTTTTTAATTGCCCAACAATATGCATAAAATACTTCTTCTAATGCACGCGGATATGGTGCTTCGGGTGCTAAACTATAATCAATTGATAATATTGGCAAATCTAATTCAATAGCCCATTGACGTAAATAAATTTCATGCGTGCGTGAACTAGTTGCTATAAAACCACCACCATGACAATGAAATATAAATCCTTTGGATAATTTTAATGAATTATTACATAAATTTTTACGTTCTCCCATCATACCAGTACGTCGATTATAACTTAAAAAACGTGCTAACACTGGAGCGATACCTAAATGACTATGTGGTATTGGTATATCAATCCATTCATTTGTCGTAACATCCTGTAATTGTAATGGTTCCGGCGGTATTGTTATAACTTTATTAATTTTCAAATTTGGACCAACAACATATGGTAATGTATTTAAGAATTCATTTTCTGATAATGACCAAAATGCCTATTTTAATAAATAAAAAAAAAAAAAAATTAATATTTACCGCATCATAGATGACCAATAACATATTATCATTTTCAAGATCATAATGAATAATATAATCACATATACCATAAATATATTATACATAAATGACTTATGTACATTACGTATATGCATTAAAATTAACAAGCAAGATAATTACATAATTGTGAAAAAGATGACAATAAAAATAAAATATTGATTGTTAGTAAATTACATTATCATAAAAGATAAATCTCAAAATGTGTTTTAATTTTTCTTTTAAAATTTAATCTTTTCAAAATATAACAAAATTTTTCGTTGGTTTTTGTATGAAAATCTTTACAGATGAATAAACCTTCTGAAACTATTATAACAAATAATTGTTTAGCATCGGTTTATTAGAATATTGTTGTTTTTTTAATTGCATTCATTACTTTATCAATTTGATTTTTAATATTATTGCTTTAATAAATTCAAAGGACACCATAAGAAAATGCTTACTAAATAATAATGCATAATATTAATTACATACACATGTCTTTGGAATTAACTGAAAATGTAATAATCTATGTAAGTTTATAATATATAATTATAAGAAAAAATATTATTAAATCAAACCTACAAATGTAAGGCTATATTAAAGTTATTAAAAGGTTATCGTTTATATGTGCATACACGGCGATCTGTAAATCTATACGTTTATTAAATTAAACATTTACAAAATAATTAATAATAATACTGTAATTACTTTACAAAAATCAACACCAGCATAGTGTGATATATTTACAATACGTTTAGCACGCATTTCTGGATTTATATAGTAGTGACCACTTGTCCACATTGAACTAGTCATTTTTGAAAGTGTACCACCATCACGATAATATGATTCTGCAAAACCGGCCATTACTATTGTTAAAAATTTTAACGTTGGTTTTATTGAATCATGGAACTGAAAATAATTATTATATTTATTATATAAATTTTATATTGTAATTATTAATAATATTTTTATATAAGTACATTTGATAACATATGCTTAAAATTAGCTTTTTTTCTGTTTCTTTTATTTTTTTTTTATTTTTAATTACAAATTCTCTTATCAATTATTTATATAAAAGTTTTCAGTATACACAATTATTAAAATAAATATACAAATATAATTAAATTAACATTGATCTATAAATTTTCAAATTATATATATAAAAATTAGGTTTTTATTTTATTATCAGAATGGACTTTCTGTAATCATATTTTTTTGTATACATGACATTATGATGAAAATAGGCATGAATTTTGTTAATTAATGCTTATACTTAATTATATGTAGCCTGATATAATTTGATTTTTTGTAACCTTTTGGTAAATAATCAATTGGTGATATATAATCAATTTACAGTATTATAGAAGTAATGCTTTTATGTACAAATTTTTGTTAATTTATAATGGAAATAATAAATAAAATTTAACAATTTCATCAATTATATAATTATTTTATGGAATTAAGGAAATACAAGGTCACAATAGAAAATTATTAAAAACAGCCTAAGATGTTATTGCGATTATAACTAAATGTGTTACAGATAGTGAACTAGTATATTCCTTATACGATGAAATAAATGTACAATAATTGAACATTAATAACCTACTGGAAAATTGTGATTCAAAAATGAATTAATAATATCAATTTAGTAGGTAATTAAACAATTATCTACAAAATATAATTAATTTATTAGTAGATGTATAATTTTAGGTATTGTACGTACTGATGTATAATAGTTTTGTAATCTTTTTTTTAACCAATACTTCGTGGAAATATAAATTTTTATGTCATTATTACAAGAATTATCTTTAATAATAGATGGATATTTCCATTTCTGTGTCAGTAAAAATACAAATAAATTAATTTGGTTGTATGCTAAACGTATCCTAGTCACAAAACTGACATTAAATTAATAATTTCATAATTGTAAAAAGGTTATTCTATTAGAAACATTTATTATTAGAAATATGATTGACTCTGGATAATGCTATTCTATAAAAGAAGGTCTCACATATGCCAGACTTTAGTCAATCTAAAAGGCACTTCGTCTTCGTCATCAAAAACATAAATCACACGATATGAACAATGTTATATAAGTAAGAAATAATAAATTAAATTATATTAAATGATCATATATTAAATTGATGCTATAAAATACAATGCGTTCAATTATATGGGTCAACAAAATGTTCGAAAAAATATTTGTTCTACATTCACATTATCGTCTAGTCACACCTAATGTGTTACAAACAATTATATATGATTGTGATGTAAAACGTGTAGGCACACATCATATAAAAAATTTATCGAGATTTAATTTGGAGTAAAATTAAACATAAAATTTTAAATATTAATTATAGATTAAATTACAATATAATATATTTATGTAAACATAATGTATTTAATCTCATTGATTATGTCTTATCATGTTTAATTAAAAGAACAAAATTAATCAATTGTTATCTAGTCATATATTTCAATATTGAGATAATATAATATAATATTTCTTTATTGCAATCTTTCATACAAATATACGTATTTCAAAAATTTAATAACTTACTTATAGTCAAAAAAGAAACTTACATAATCGTAAATTTTTTATATTAAAATAACATATTAACCGATTGAAAAACATTGTCTAAACTCTAAAAGTATAAAGTAAACCGTTTATTCAAATATATACACTTCGTAAAGAGATAAAGATATAAAACTTATTTTAATTTTCGTACCTGTATTCCGACACAACGTCCATAAAAACTAAATTGATTGATAGTTTCAGCTGTTGCAAATACATCGGCTGCCGTATGTTCTTCAATTGGAAATAAACAACCCTTTTCACTACTATTATGTATTGTAACTAAATACTTAAGACATGAACTTATACTTGATAAATAATGATTACAAGCTTCTAATTCTCTATAAATTTATAATAATTTTAAAAAAACTAAATTTGCATAGTATATGTATGTTTGTAAATTTAGTGAAAAGAAAAACGTACTTCATATAATGAGATTTACGAAATAGAATTGAACTACGATGTTGCATTACATATGCACTAGTTTTCACCGTATGATTTATACAAGATTTAACAACATCAACAAAACTTCGATACCCATTTCCAGGTGTATGTTCATCAAAATCATATTCATGTGCAAATTGTAAAATTTTTACAACTAAATTTTTAGCAATTTCTAAATGTTCAATAATTCCAGTAACAGCACCATATATACGTTGACCATTTTCTGTATCATCTTTACGAAAATATTCTGCATTATTTTTACATAAATCATTTAACGCATCATAATATGCAAATGAATAAATTACTCCCGATGATGCTATTTCTATTGAAGTTATCTGTTCCTCTTTTATATTGTCATTAATAATAATACTATTAGCATCAGTGTTCTGATCCTGATGATTTTCTTCTTGTGCAATAATAGCAATGTTATTTTTTGACATTTTATTTTTTATATATTATATTTTATCAATTTGATGATAAAACAATTGAATTTAAAAACGATGGATGAAATTCCACTTTGTTATTATTTTAATACTGCAAATTTATTACAAACGATTGCGTTTGCGATTTACTTAATTCTTTAATGATATTCGTTGTTATCGGTTATTGTTTATTTAGCTTCGCATGTCGCAACCAGCAATTTGTATACCTAACTGTACCTAACAAAGCCTTTAATTAATTAAAAATATACCTATATTATATACCTATTTTTATTTCATTTGCAATTAATATTGAAATAATGATTTTACACAAGTAATTTATTTTTTATTCATAATTTATTAATTATATTATTTTATTTATTTTAATTTTATTTTAATTTATTTATGATAAAAAAATTATTTTGAAAACTGAAATCAAGAAATAAATAATACATTTAACGAAACACAACTCACAAGTTACAAGTATAATATAATACAACAATACAATTAAAAATATAAAATGTTCTTTACACAAATTAATTTTATCAAATTTTTATTATTTCAATTTATTTTTTATTCTTTTCGTGTTCATCGTTCATTTTATTTAATTTCCCAGTTGTGAAAATATCAGTAAATCAGCCACGAATCAGCTGCTAAAAACATGCATGATTCATTGTATACTTTTACGAATCAAAAATACTATATAAATAGTGAGTTATCTTGTTCAATAGATTTAATGACCACAGTTTATTAAGTACTCATAAGAGCATAAAAATAAAACAAAGAGCAATCTCTCTATTCACGTTATTGATTTCGAAAGAAAAAATATATTATTGTATGCATACTTTCAGTTTGAATGTGTGAATCTGTTTTCGAACTCAATAGAAAATAGGTTTTTAAGTTGGTAACAATAAAATTCAATCAAAGAAATTTCAGATTAAACAGATTAATCAGAACGACACATAAGGAACGCTTTCAGAGATCGAGTCAGATTGATCTGAAAGTGAGTTATGGAAAGATAAATCTGAATTTAGAACAGCCTGATTGATCAGACTGTAACATAGATATGGAACACGCCATAACACAAACACCTACACCTTGACATTTGAGCCTGCAAAATGCAAATCATCTCTCTCGTCTTTATAAAGTGAACACAACAGAGTACAAATAGGTATACGAATTTATATGCAAATAATTTTTAAATAAAAATTAATGTAGTTCAGTGTAATTTCTTTCACAAATAATGACACTCCTTTTTTCATGATTTAAAGAAAAAAGATAAAGTAATATTTCGGCATAACCCCGTATTAAAAAAATAAAAAACCAAGAATTTCTAAAATAAATTATATTCTCATTACTAATAGAATAAAAAAATTACTGCAGTGATTACGAAATTTCAATTCAATAAATAAAACAAATTTAAAGTGATTTATACGAAATAGAAATAAACACGAGTTTTATTTTTTCTTTTATAATAATTTATATTTTGTATTTTTTTTCTATATCTTATAAAAAAAAATAAAGTAAAAAGATAAAAATGAGCTGGCAGGATTACGTAGACAATCAACTTTTAGCTTCTAGATGTGTTTCTAGAGCTGCTATTGCTGGACATGATGGCAGCGTTTGGGCTAAATCAGAAGGTTTTGATGTAACGAAAGAAGAACTAGCCAAATTAGTTCAAGGATTTGATAAACAAGAAATGTTTACAAGTAAAGGTGTCACATTGGCAGGAGCACGTTACATTTATTTATCAGGAACTGATCAGGTTATACGAGCTAAACTTGGCAGAAATGGTGTACATTGTATGAAAACACAACAAGCCGTGATAGTATCAATCTATGAAGATCCAGTTCAACCACAACAAGCAGCATATGCTGTTGAAAAACTTGGTGATTACTTAATTACTTGTGGATACTAAATAAGGTCAATATTAAAATATATTTCATGTGAACTTGTGTTTATTATCGACATAATTTGTAATAATAATAAAAATAATAAATAATAAATAATAAAATTAATATAATAAATAAATAATAAATATAATAAATAATATATAGTCATAAATAATCATTAAAATAATAAATAAATAATCATGAATAATCATAATTGAATATAATAAATATACACAAGTATAATAAATAATCATAACCATCATAAAAAATAATAAATAGTAATAATAATATTCATAAATAATCATTAATGGTCATAATAATAAATAATAAATAATAAATAAAAATAAATAACATGAATAATAAAAAAATTCAATAATAAATTTTATTATAATTTATTAATAAAAAAAATATTTTCGATTTTTTTCCTGCGTTATAGAATAACTACAATGATCCGTTGCTCGCGTTGCGTCCGTTGAATTTGTCGCTACGAAAAAACCGCATTGCTTCAGATCAATGTAGTTTATTAACATTATAATTAAAAACAGGAATACTTAAAGCATAACCACACGACCATATAAAATAAATAATGCATTGAAAACTTAAAGAAATTTTATCTTGTAAACGTAAACGCATATATCAATTTTTCACCAAATTAATTGAATGGCATTGCTATTATTCATATATGGTCGTCTAGTTCGGCTTTTACAATTCAATGCGGTTAAAAAATCTTAAAAGTTAGTGTATTATTAAAAATTTTGTTTTTTTTTTTCAAATTGTGTGGTTTTTAAAATTTTTATTAAATAAATACATTTTCAACTTGTAAAAAAAAATGTAGGCAAAATTTGAATTATAAGAAAATTTTCAAAGATTTAAAATTATTTGAAAGTTATATGTTTGTCTCGGAATTTATTTAATTTTTTTAATTTAAAATATTTACGATTATAAAATATATAATAAAAATAAGGGGTTAGTAACATCGAAAATGAGCGAACGAAAAGAATACGATTTATTCGTTTTTCTGGGCACAAATTTTTTTTATTCTGGTGGAAAATTTTATAGGATTTATACTTATGCGTGTGCTAGCTTTGTGATTGATTAGTCGTATGTTTTTGTTTATTGCTAGTCGTAAAATTATTAAAAATTCATTAGAGTTACTAGAGATAGAGCTGCAACGATAACAGTTTTCGGTGAAATAAAAATTGAAACAGTTAAGAAAAATTTAACATATGATAATAAATATTCCTGTCAGCTGTTTCTAACTGTCATCGTTTCCTTTCTATATAGTAACTCACATCTGTGTTTATTAAAAATGAAATCCAAACAATTTTATAATATTTTCATACATATCGCATTTAAACAATTTTTAGTAATATTTCTAAAAAATAATTTTTTTTTTTTATTTTTATAATTAAAATAATAAATTAATTTGGTAATATTATTTATGTTTTTTTTTACAACTGAAACAATAATAATACTAATTTTATAAAGAATAAAAAAATACGTGTTCTTGCATTTAGGAATTATTTATTTTTTAGCGCACACTTTTCAACTCACAAATACTAAATATTGAATTTTTTCACAGCGAACTGTGACCAGCAGCACGCAACACGTATAAATGCAACTAAACTGTTGCTTTCAAACATTTCTATTTTTCCAGCGGTTTTTCCGTAAAGACGCCCGCATAGTACGTTGTGCACCTAACAGATTATTTTTTTACGCTACGCTGTTTCGGCGTCATTTTGTTTCTGCCCTTATATACGCAATGTAAAACGAAGGCAGAGCACTCCGCACTCGACATTGCACCGACACTGCTTATGTGTGGTGTGTGGTGCTAGTATTTTTGTATTTTTGGTTAATTTTTATTTATTTTTTTTATGCAAATTGTCAAATACAAAAAAAAAGTTAAAAATTCCATCAAAGAAAAACGCCACATTCTCCATTCGAATTATATTTTATTCTGTTTTGTTGGTGCACACATGACCTCTTGTTTATTTGGGTCCCGTGATCAAAAATAACAAATTACCGGGATCTAAATAATATAAATTACAATAAAAGAAAAGTATTTATTTATATAGTTTTCAATAATAAATAATTACATATATACAAATGGATCCGTTAGAATGGTAAGAAAATTTTTCCAATGGAAATTGTTATAATCAAATTACGTAATTAGAAAATGTTCTATATAGTATATTATAGATGTAGACCTTATTTAATATATAAAGAATATCATTAAAAAAAATCTATATAATGTCTATGTATATAAATAGTACATGTAATTTTAATATATAACTATCTATTTATGCTATGTTATGTGTTTACAATTTACAATAAAAAGTTTAATATTAATTCGTGAATGAATTATTTTTCGAATATTCAATAAATTTTCCGTGAATTTTCTTCAAAAAATGTTGTATTTGTCGACGATAATAAATAATTATGACAAATAGTTTTATTTATTATAATATCTAATATAATCCAAATACATATATAATTTTATTTTTAATAATTTGTTTATTTTGTTTTTGTTCTTTGGTTTTTCTAATTCTTATTAATATACTAAAAGTCAGGAAGATCCTGATCAAATTATTGGTATTGTAGATGACAATTCTGTAGGTAAATACAAAATTATTTTTATTTTTCTATGAGATTATTTCAATTTCTATTCTTATATTAGTTATAAATAATATTAATTGGAAATTTTAGCTTCACAAGATATGTTACAACAAAGTGATGAACTTGAATATACATTTAAAACCGAAGACGGTAATATATACATAATAAATAAGTACGTAGATGAAATATATGTAATTAAAATGGATAATTTAATAATTTAAAGGTGCTGATAGTGTAGTAACCTACCGAGTTGTACAAATGTCACCCGAAGATGTACCAACAACGGCAATGACAACGACAACTTTACCACAATATTATGTTATAAATCCTAGTGATTTTGTAAATGCAACAACCATATCACCAAAATTAGCAACACTTCGTACAATTACAGCAGCTAATAGTGTAGGTGGTAATGGAGTTGCTGGAACTGGCGCCACTATTTCAGCTGCATCAGCTATAACCGCCGTACCGACCTCAAGAAGACGAGACGAACGACGTCGTCAAACACATAACGCTGTTGAAAGACGTCGACGAGATAAAATTAATCATTTGATTAGTCAATTGGGTAATATAATACCAGCGGAAAAATTAGAAAATAATGAATCTGGACGACATAATTATCAAAATAGTGAAGTACTATCAAAGGGTTGCATATTATTAAAAGCATGTGACTATATACAAATGTTACAAGATACAAATGCAAGGTAAATATTATTTTGTCTTTTGTAATAAATGTACGATAATCATGTTACTCCAAGTGGAGCTTATCGTATATCTACCAATGTTAATTACAATCAAGTTGGTAAATTTCACCGTATGGGAGTAGGTAACACTAAAATTCTGTCATCGTGGTTTAAATTTAAATCAAATATTATAGATTATCGATTATGTAATGGAGAGACAGACAAGCGATTCAATGCAAAAAATTGCTATTGTATATAATTTTGTAAAAAATATTAGAATTCTTTTTTTAAAAATTTTTATCTTCGATCACAGATTTTCAAGTAGATCGCATCTCCTTACACAGTAGTATTATATACTTTCTACTAACTTTACTACTAACTTACTTATTGTGTATTCCACAGGTTTTAGCCTTCTCCAATATGATTCTCCCACCGCACCTATACGCAGCTAACGACTTCCAATCCATCATCAATGCATCTTTCCATTTAGTCTTAAGTCTTAGTATTTTTATGTACCGATCCTAAACTTATTTATAAATAGAAAATAATAAAAATCATTTCTTTTTCTTGCCTTCTAATAATATAATTTAACGAATTAATTCGTAATTTATTAGTATTCTAAAACAAAATATAATAAATGTATATGTTTTTGTATTTAAAATAAAATATAGTCTTACCGAGTGCCTTAAAGATAATGATAAAATTGTGATTGAAAATCGTAAATTGGAACAAATGAATTGTGCATTACGTAAAGAAAATGATACATTGCGGGCAACTGTTATCAAACATGGTTTACAAAATCCAATAAATACAACAACAACAACAACAGCAACACCAACAACAATTATACAGGCACCATCAGCGTTAACAACGAAAACATCAGCACCAACAAAAACCACAACAGATACAACAAAAGTTATCAGTTTAATTACAATTGATGAAACACCTAGTGAATCGTCAATGTCTTCGTAACACAAGTACAATGTTTTCTATTTTTAATTTATTTCAAAATTAACACATTTATAAGAAAAAAAAATGTCTGAAATTAGATTATAAATTTTGTTTTTCCGCATTAACATATATAATTTATTATTATATTATTATTAATTAAATATTTATTATTATTATTATTATTTTTATAATAAAAAATCCAATTAGAATTATTATAATTTATTATTTTTTTTACCAAACATGAAATAATGTTTTTTTATTATTAATTGAAGTTGTTTAAAAATAGAATAACGATTTTATTGCGAATTTTCGTCATTATTTTTTTTAATTTTTTTTAGAAAAAAAAAACAAGAAAGGAATTATATATAATTTATTTTTTAGTTTTATATTAATATATGATAACATTTTTTTATAATATTAAAACAAAACAAGAAATCTACTCATTAATTTTTTGTAAAAAAATATATATAACTTTATAAAAATTGTTAATTCTTCTTTGTTATATTTTGTTTTGTTATGATATTAAGCAAAATACAATGGAACAGAAAATCATTATATGTTTACATTTTTACAATATATAAATTAAATGAAGGAATAAATACAAGATTTAAATTTTATTAAAATTTGTCTTCGGCTTCCTCTAAATTTGTATGGGAAAATCTATCTATACGATTGCTATATGTCCATTTTCGATTTTGTGTAAAGCGTTTATTAAACTGTTAATTCGTTACTTTTATGAAACCTTTTTAATTCATTTATTTTCGTTTTTACTTAGTAATAATTCCATAAAATATGTAGCACAATTGTATAAATACGACGAAAAATTAGCTAGTTTATAAAAAATTACTAATAAAAATCATAGATTTTATCCTGAAGACTTCAAATTCTTGATTTAGTAGAATATAATATATATATATAAATATATATATATACCAAAAGTGTTGATGTTACGTACAGCCGAGCAGATACTAAAAAAACAGATATACATGAAATACACATATATTTTATTAATAATAGTAATTTTTACATTTTAATTAAACACATATTGCACATGAAAAATTATAAATCATTTTTAAATAATAATTCTATTAAACAAATAATAATAAAACATAAAAGTATATTATGCATTTTTATATGTGTGTAAAGTGTTTAAAAAGTGGGATAGTATTTGTAATATGATATAACTATATTAATTATAAATACAAAATATATGTAATTATTGCACATTCTAATATTAAAAGAAACGAAGCCTTTTTCTAGCCAAATAATAATTTACGTGTAAAAGTGTAAAAAACATAAAATGTCAATTTCTGGAAATTATAAGTTAATTTTATTTTTTTATTTTAAATTAACATTAAATATTTGTTCATAATTTATAAATATAAGAACATAAAAATAGTAACATATAATTTTCATTTTCAAAACTTTACATATACATTTTGAAAAAAAAAATGTTTATTATTATAAATTTATCTTGTATAAAATACTCTGTAATAAAGTGTTTTTGATCTCCATAAACTATAGGAATTATCAAATTTTAAGAGATAAACTCCTTCACCTGGATACGTATGCGAACCAGCATATACTTCATTTTGGCATTCACGTCTATAAACCGGAATGATACTTGTTAATATTGGTCGATTATGTACGGACGATGCTGACGTTGCCGTTAATGGCATTTGCACTGAACCCGATTCAATATCATCATCACTATTTAAACCTTCTGTAAATTAAATAAAAAGAATAAATTCATATTACAAGCAAAAATAAAATGATGGAAAATATGTATACAAAAAAAAAAAAACTATATTACCATCATACTCATCTTCTAATGTATCTTCATCTTCGTCACTTTCACTAATATGAACAGAAACTTCAGTTGTATGTGGTTTACCCCATTCAAAAAATACACCAAAACCAATATCATAACTATCGGTTGCAAATTCCCAAAATAAACAATTACCACCTTCATGGGTTGGTACACGTACAGTAACTGTATCACCATGCGTTATACGTATAACACCATCACCTTTGCCAGCTGATACTTCTTGTTTAAATACCTTTATATCGGGACGTGTCCACATATTAGCTGGACTTATAACAGCATATTCACCAGATTCTGTATCACTTTCACATTTTTCTTTAGATTCAACATGTGTTGTTTCTTTGTGACCTTCTGTATCATTGATACTATCATTACCAACGCCAATACTTTTAGTTCCTTTGCCATCATCAATATTGTGATTATTTCCATTTTCACTACCACACCCAATATTATCAATACTTTGCTGTATTTGTTCACGACGCTTATCAATATTATTTGTTTTTTCCATATTATTATTATTATTATTATTAGAATTATTATTATTATTATTATTATTAGGATTATTACTACTAGTAGTAGTGTTTAATACTTGTGCATGTAATTGTTGCATATATTGATGATAATGTTCATTTTGTAATTGTCGTATTAATATTGCTTGTTGTTCAGGATTACCAGGATATTGTTTTTCAGCATATGACTTAAATTGATGATAAGTTTGTTGATTTAATGCATCTTGCAATTGTCGCCTTTGTAATTCTTCATAGTTTTTTTGCTGTTCTATTTTTTTCGTTTCTTCTTCCTTTAAACGTTGTTGCTCCATTTGATCACTTTCTTTACGTTTTTCTTCGGTTGCTATACGCAGTTTTTCTTCTTTATCTTTTTTATAGGCTTCAACAGACGGTTTAAATAACGGACATAAACGATCTAATAAATCTATGAAACCTTCCATTGCTTGTCCTTTACTAATTGTACCTAATTGTTGCCATGCAACACGTCGATCTTTACCAATAACATCTAATACACCAACGTTTGGTGCATTATTTACATCTATTTGTCCATGTACAGTTTGTTGTGTAAATGCAATTAATTTTATATTATCTTCATAGCTCAAATGAACGGCTTTACCAGATTTATCTATTTTTAATGATAGATAAAAATATAAAAAAAAAAAATTATCATTGTATTAATACGTTTTACATGCATATCGTCGTGCATTGGCATTGGATTATGAAAATTTATAAAAAATTGACGAAGACATTTTTTTTTAATAAACATAATGTAAAATGAAAAAAAAAAAAAACATTTACAAATTTTCTTATTTACCTCTATAAAAACTCAATCCAAGCCGGTATAATTCTTTAAGTGGTAGTCCCCACTTTTCACCATCTTCATTATTTATTGCAATAATATTTTCTTGAAGTGATAAATTATTTAATTTTACTTCTAAATTATTATCCATTTAGAATATTTTTAATTTTCTATGGCTAATGAAAGCGAAACGAAGAAAACTAATGAGAAAACAAACACGAATAAATAGTGATAGTGAATCGTCTAATAAAATACTTATACTATTTTAATATTTATTATTTTCTATTTCCTTTCTTTCTTTAACTTTAATCAAATTACATATATAATTTTTTCACTTATTTTTATTTCATCATCATCATTTATGTCATCTGTCGACTGTCAATAATGTCAATTTAGCTTTCGAAAATCATATTTAATTTTATTTTAAATGGTGGTAGTGGACTTTTTTTTTAATATGTAAATATTTACTATTATACTTAATTGAATTTTAAAATTACATATTGCGTATAATTAAACATACAAAGATGATGTGTAAATTTTTTAAAAAGATTTTGTTGAAATGATATCAAAACAATAAACAAAAGTATGATTTATTATTGCAAACACAAACATAATCATGTTAAACGAATCATATCAAGAAAATTAATTTTTGCAATATGTTTTGTTTGTTGGGATTAATTTTGCCATTTTATGACGGACTCAGTGCTGACAATATTTCCATAATAAAAATTGAAATATTCTCTCATCATCATCATATTTTCATTTTTTCATCATCAAACAAACGCGACAAATACAAAATCTGCACCGCAGTTTAATTTGATTTTTATTTTTTTTATCAACATTTTTCATTGTGTTTTTCTGTTTTGATTGCAATAGATTGCAGAATATAATACTACAAGATATGTACATTTATTGAATTGGTAAAATTTTTAATAAAAAATGAATAAATTAAATTAATGAAAATGAAATTAATAATAACTAGCAAATATAGATCATAAAAAATTGTGTTTGTATATTTTAGTGTTTTTTTTTCCTAGTGATTGGTTTTTTTTTTTTTTTTTTTTTTTTTCAATTGTTTGCCCACACAAGTAACGATGGGTATGAGGAGGAATGGTTAATTGATTTAACTTGATTTACAAAATACATTATACAAATTATTAATTCAATTTTAATTTAAATATATACATTTTTTAAAAATAAAAGAGTTAATTTTATAAAATATCACATATAAAGTATAAATAGTTGTAACAGAAAAAAAAAGCAAGCCGGTGGCAGTAATTAAAAAACTTGTAATTTTAACATAGTTTTAATAAAAAAAAACCATAAATTCAAAACTAAATAAAATCATGTAAGTTAATTAATATTATGCTAAAATATTTTAAAAGATACATTATTTTTATATTTATTTCCATTCCATCATTCATTCATTCAAAAAATTCAACACAATTACAAAAAAAAAATGGCAAAGCAATAAATGCGGAGAACAAGAACAGTACTATTTACCTTACCACGAACAAAAAAATTGGCAAGACCTTGAAAAGTTTAAAAGTTGAAACTAAAAATATATTGCAAAGTTTTTCTTATTTCTTGGTTTCAGATATTTTAAATTATTCTTTTTGTTTTTTGTTTTTTTTTGTTTCTTTTTTTTTTTTGTTCAAGTTATTTATAAAAAAAAAGCCGCTCATCGTGTTTTTATGTTTTTGTATTTGTTTACTTACATCATCTTTTCCTCCTTTTCCTCTATATTACTATAAATAATCGTATACATTTTATTTCTAAACCGCAAAAATAAAATAGTGGGATGTTGAGATTTTGTTTCGTTATTTTTGCAATAATAATAGTAATTAAACGATAGTGTATAGAAAAATATTAATATGTAAGAGGAAGGTTGTATATAAATTTGCAAAAATCAATAAAATGATAAATTTTGTCATATCTTATCTATATTTCTATATACTGTTTTCGTGTTTGTTTATATTAGCACGCAAATAGTTCGCTTATTAATAAATGTATGTGTAATAATAATGTTGTCCAAATAAAACATCAAAAATAGCAACAAAATAACAATCAATTGTGTTTCAATAACCAACACAAAATGAAATTAATTTTATTCATATTTATATTAAAATGGTATAATAACTATTTGTTATAGTGGAAAAATAATGTTTCACGCTAAACTAAATTTACATCAATTATTATACTAAATTATGTAAAATCAGTCCTAGAGATGGATGAAAATGATATAAAAAAAAAAAAAAAAAATGCAGTAATTGAGATACTTAAATTTATATAATTAAAATCCACAATGAATCCTTGACATCATTTTATATATTTTTCGTTCATTAAATGTTATAAAATCCACTATATTTAATATTTATCACGTATAATCTTTTTAATTATTATTTCCTAATTAATAATTGACTTTAATCTTATATTTATATTAAATATAATATATGTTTATTTTTCGAAAATATGTGCTTGAAATAAATCTAATAAATTGTTATTATAAATTATATATAATTTTATACAAAAATGTACAATTATGTAACCAAAAATACTTATATTTATCAGTTGCACGTGAAATTTTGATTTAAATGATAACAATTATAGTTGCTACTTTTATTATCAATCAATAACTAAAAAACTAAAATATGAAATTTATAACCAATAATTTTGTTGTACGTACACATCGTTTATCGTTTATGATAACCATAAGTTTTCTTAACATCAGGAAAGGTCTCGGTCAAAGTAACGACATAATAAAACTTTTATTTATTTCACAATAATTATATTATTATTATTAATAATAATAATAATAATAATAATAATAATAATAAAACACTGATAACAATTTTTTTATGTGATATAATTTCAGTTTTCAATTGAATAACAAATTATATTTCCATTATAATATTTTACATTTGTTTATTCATAATGGGGATTTTTTTTTTATTAATTCACAGTTTGCTCATAGTAAATGTTATATGGTTAAAAGAATAATTTAATATCATTTTTACGAATAAAAATTATAGCAATTCTGAAATGAGATTAATCTTAAAAATTATATTAAGACGATAATAATTGGAATTGGTTAATAAAATAATAATTATTAAATGTTTTAATCTGTATTAAATCTTAATCTTATTCCGTAAATATATACATAATTTATTTTCCTATCAATTTATTTTTATAATGATAATAATATGTGCATACAATTTTAATAATATTTCTTATGAGAATTGTTTTTGTCATTCTATGTGTTCTATTTGCATATTAGGACGATTCATTATTATATATAATATTTGTTTTCTATTTAAATCTATTTATAAATGTGTAAATATAATTTAGCTAAAAGTGTCATTACATTTTATTATATAGTGTGATATTATACATATTATTATTAAATACATTTAAATCATTTGAATTTAACTATATATATATCTATATATTACATATAGTATGAAATATACATTTTTTAATTAAGCGGAAGTTTATTTTATCAAAGTGAGTTTTTTTAGGTTGTTGTATAAATGTATGCATCATTAGCATATATAATTAATTATTGATGGTTTAGAATAGTATATATTTATAGTTTATCATATTTTGTTTACATTTAAAAGAACAAACCTTAAGGAAAAGTCTTTAAATTTTCTAAGCTAGTTGAATTACACATCACTGTGGTGATTGACCATAACTTTATTTAATATACTTTTTCCAACGATAGGTATAATATATAGTAATAAGCGAATTATAAAATGTGAACTGATTATAGCCGTTCTAGATGTGTTTACACATTAACCTGTAGTTTGAAAAATATTTGAATAAGATTAAAAGAATACTAGTAGAAAAATGAAAAATTACGTTGATTTTTATCCATTAATACAAATTATGAGCGACATAAACTCTTTTGTTAAATAAAATACAACTTAATATAAATGCATTTATTTTCGTATTTCCTTGAACTTAACACAAAATTAGTTGTACTTATGAAACACTACTGAGAAGTTAATATTACAAAATTTTCATTAATTCATCGATATGCCTAAAATTATAATCCCAATTTATATTATTAAAATGTTTCCAATATATATATATATATTCAAATCGGAAATCGGTGTGTGATAAATTTATAAATTATTAGTTTAAGGTTTCAGAATATATAATATTATAAGAACTTTAGATTAAAATATAAATTTTTTTATTTTCTAATAATATGGAATCAAAGTTATTTGTAATATGTGCTATTACTGTCCTATTTTCCAATTGTATAAAACAATTATTATCTACTAAAAAAAACCATAGTCATGGCAAAGAAAAAGTTTTGGCACCATTTATCGTCATTTTGAAGTTTTAGTTTTTATCAAAATTATTTTGCTGATGTATGTAAATAAATAAAAATACAAAAAATTATATTGTGTACATCAACGAAAGAACGAAAATTTTATTCAATATTTAATTTATTAGTATATGTGTCTGTATATTTATTTAATAATATACATAATTGTTTATTGATTAGGTACAATATATAGTTAGAAGATCCTAAAAATAAATAATGTATTTTAGTTTAATATGACAGTTTAATTTTGGGTGTACATATATAAAAAATATATGAAATTATTTCCTGCATGCGTTAACATTTATTTATTTCTGTTTCAAATGTTTACTCGAATCTTTTTTTGTCATATTTTTAATTTCATTATCATTAAGTAATGTACTTTCAAGTATACCATATGACAACTATCACACATTCATCATTACAGTCAATTGGTTAAAAAAATTTTCACATGCGGTTATTTATAACAAAACATATTATATTAGTCTGCAATTATAGAAAGATATAGATTATTCCTTAATCAGCCGCCTTTACGGTTTAACCCTAGATATAACTAAAACGTTACGTTAAAACGTCAATTAATTAGACGAGACAATCTAAAAGAAGGGGTTTAACGAAGATAGATAAAATCCCTATATTATATGCTCTCATTAGTTTTTCAGTACTTCAGGAAAAATTGAATCATTTGGATGTAAATTTTTGCTGAAAAATTAAACCGCAGTGGGGTTTAATATCATATATATGACAGGCGGTATGACTCCGTATGGCATCATAGGGTAATGGTCACATATCTACCAGTAGTTGAAGAAGTTATGGCAATTTGCGACAATGCATTATTTTTCCAGATGCCGGCTGTCAGACGGTTAATGGAGCGTTTTGGTCTATATTTTCAAAGATATTCATTTTTTGATTTACATATATATTTAATATTTCAATAGCAATTTGAACTCCAACCAAATATGGTTAAATCTGGAATCCATAAATTGATTATTATATATTCTAATATTCCATACTATATAAAACATACGTTTCCATTGATTTATATATGCTTCAATAAATATAAATATGTGATATATTTTCACTTTTCCATTTACATTTTTAATTTTTAATATTCATTGAAATGAAAAAGTAACATTATGTGAAATAAAAATGCTGCTGCTATGGAAAAAACAATGGAAATATAATTGAATTCTATAATAATAATAAAAAAAAATTCCTTTTATATAAATATTTAATTGAGAATTGGTTTTTTTTTATTGTTTATAATATTTTTACTTCTCACACACACTCACACACAATAGTATAATATTGTCCCATATATGTACTATACGTGTAGCATAATGTATTCTATATTAATATGGTGATTTTTCGGCTTCCAAAGTAAACTATCTGAAATATTGTCATATCCGCCCGACTGTGTTTCTATTTCCAGCAATACTCTAAATTAAAAATTTTAATATTTCATTAACTCGTCTCGTTTTAAAACTATATCAATTTGGAAATATAACTTAATTATAAATGTTCGGAATGAAACTATTGAATCGATTTCTTTGAAAATTTCTTATGCACTGTGTGACGAAAATGAATAACTTCACTTTTTCCTCTGCCGAGAGTTTGGTAACTCATAATCATATGCAGAAATACTTACAAAGTTTTCACTGGTCTATCTGTACTGGTCTCCCTATAATATAATTTTTCAACTGCAATATACGCGGTTGTGAAGTATTCTCCTAGGTTTCGTCTTAACAACAATTTATATTTTAATTGAACTATTATTATTATATTGTATTATTATAATACTTTTGAATAGTTAATAAAATTTTTGTTTTTATTATATATCGTTCCATATATATATTTATAGAAAGAAAATAAAATATACATATGCAATAGGTGTGTTTATTGTATGATCATGTCATGTGAAAAGTACCATTTGTGTAAAATTTATTTTAAAAATTCTTTGTTTTGTCATAAAATTCTTTGTTGTTAATAATATAAATTCGAATAGCAATTAAATCGAATATATTCATAGAATAAAAAGTAAAGGAAAATACATTTACAAAGAATATGAAGTTAATCAAATAGAGAATAAATAAGCAATTATTAAATAAAAAAAAAATAAATATTTACGTATATATTTTTAGAACTATAAAAAATTGATTTGGAAATTTTCTTTTTTTTTTTTTTGAGTCTTTTTGATGTGGAAATTTTCTTTTTTTTGTTAAGTCCTTTGTTATTTTTATTGGTGCACTTACACATTTTTAATTTCTTTGTGTTTTATACAATTTACACAAATATAGATATATATTTAAAAATGATTTAATTCTTTAACTATGTGCGCCACAGTGATTAAATTCATTGAATATTGATGACATTGACATCATAAATTGAAAAAAAAAAACACACACACATTTAATTTGCATTTTTAAAAAAATTGCGTGAAACTAAAAATAATAATAAATAAATGTTAAAATATTCTGTAAATAGATATAATATATTTGATTTTTATAGTTAGTTCAGCTATATTATTTTGGATCATCATTTATATATAGCATCATGTATGAATTGGAGAGGGTATTTGTTTATCAAATTTCTTTACATTTTTTATCAGAAATTGTAACACCAATTAATTATTAATTATGCGATTACAATTTTATCGGCTTATAAAACTATTTTAAATTGTTAAAAGGTTTTGTGTTGCATCTTATTTCGCTAAAAGTCTTATAATAACAATTGTCACTAAACAATAACATCGACGTTTCACTACTTTTTATTATTTAACCTGTCAAACATATGGGTAGGACACCATGTGGTCACATATCTACTATAATAGTTGAAGAACACTTATATAGAAATTTGCTACAATGTATAAATTTTCCAGAAGAAAAAGTGCTAGCTATCCGAAGGTTAACAATTTAATAAATTTTCACTTTTTTGCTAAAATGAATGATATCAACAATATATACTTTAATAGCAATTTTATATATTTAAATTTTAAAACATAATACGTTGAGTATTTGTTTTGAACTTTTCAATTTTACCCTTGAACTATGTTTTATTTTCGCATAAATCATTTTTAAATTGATTCTAAAATAATATACGCAAATAATAATATGCTAGTTTAAAAAATATATTGATAAAAAATAAGTGTAAATATATAAATTAGATACAGTAGAAAAATTTATGCAATACTTTATTATTTATTTATAATTTCAATTATAATAAATGCATATATTTATTAGTTAATTTATATATATACTAAAATTGGTAATATTTGAGTGGGTGTATTAAGTGTTTTACATAACGAAATTATTTAAAATTTTTATTTTTAATATAGTTTATTTTTTAACATAGTTATTTATTTAAAAAAAAAATTAAAATTTAATAAATTACTCTATGCGTATTCCAATATTAATCTTTTCAATTTGCCAATGTAAATTTCATGGTTTTTTTTGTTTATTTACAGACCCACAGGTAAAATTAATAATAACTACAAAATTTTAATATGATCACGTTTATTGGAAACAGTACACAGTTACAGTAAACATAGTACATTATTTATTTAATGATAAAAATCAAAGCTATATAGCTATGACATTGCATTTAGTAAATTCATAATTCTTGGATTAATCATCACTATTTGTTTTAGGCGTATACTGCCTAATATATTATTATCTTAATCATTTAAATTTTAAACAATTCGAGATAAATATTATATAAATAAATTTAATTATGAAAATATTTTCAAATTATGTGTCAGTGTGTAATGTTTACACGACGAACGTGATATGCATTTAAATTTAATCATGAATAATGATATCGTATATATATACTACAAACACTCTGTTCGGAAAATAATGTGGATTACGAACAAAATAAAATTATTTAATTTGTATTTATATAATTTTATTTATTCGAAATATTCTTCCTTAACTGAAATATATTGATTTTACATGTACATCAAGTGCATCAAATAACTAACTATTTACGTCGCTGATTGGAATGTCATATTGAGTATGGTCGATCGGTGACTCTTCATTGTTTTCACATATGATGCCAAATCGATTTCGTTGCCAAATGAATAAAAAATAGAAAATATAGTAATAATAATCGGGTGAATAAGATGAATGTAAAAACTAATATATATTTTTATTTTACCTTATCGTCTATATAGTAATGGTCAATTGTCTGGCTATATTCATGACCAATGCGCGATAATATGGTTTAGCAAACGTTTCAATATATCAAAATCATACAAAGCATTAACCACCACTTGTACCGCAATTGAATCAAATTCTTTGTGGATAATAACTTTAGATTCGTAAAAACAAATGATAATTTTAGACGTGATTTTTCCATCATCTTCGGTATACGTTATTTACCATTTTGATGTTTAGTTTCTACGGTGCGTATTGAAAACATCATGTTTCATCACAACAATAGTTTATATAAGAAATTATCGTCACTTCAAGCGTTTTTAATAACGTCTGCGTAATGATCATCACAGTTTATTGATGCGTGTAAGAAATTTGAAATTTTTTCACCTAATATCTCATGGTTTGTTGTTTTTTGGTATATGAAGTTCCACTGAAGATTTCTTGCCAACTTGCACGAATTTTTTTACATGTTTGCTTCGTTAATATAGTAGTTGATGGTGGGTCTAGAAGGTCATCATCATCCATTTAAGCGTTTTGATCGCGGTTCGCAATATTAAAATCAATCTACAGCCAATATTTAGCTTTATCAATAAACTCATTTTGGTAATTTTTCTAACACATGTACACCTGTACATATAATACATAATACTTTGACTTGTAATATTTGAGCTTAAAATAATAAATTATGATTTATTTTTGTGATGGATGTTGCCCTACTTTACTTTTACGATATTTTACTTTTATTTTCATTTTATTTATTTATTTATTTATTTATTTATTTATTTATTTATTTATTTATTATTTAGTGATGATGCAAAAACTTAAGTGCAAAATTACTTTAAAAACTACATAAATATAAAAATATATTGTTACTTTGAAATAAATATTACTTTTACAATTAACATTGAAGTTAAATTGTAATTATTTATAAAATATGAGAGAGATATACGTTTAGAATAGAGTTCATAAAAATAATAAAATGTTGTCCCAAATTTAAAATCTATACATTTATTCATATATTCAAAACACATATACGAGTACTATAGTATAAAACATATTCTAAACGAATATTATAATTTCTTGGAAAATTTTACGTATTTAAAAATTAAAAATTACTTTTTCATATTTGAATATACAAACGTTTACTCGTACACCCGCATATATCATTGTTTTTCTATATGGCGTGTGTTCGTGTAATTGTATTTGTGTATATATATAATGTGATAAATATTTTAATATTTATTTATGTAATCGCGACAAAACGATGACTAAAATAAATATTGCAGAAAAATAATATATGATCATACATATCATCTATATAAAAAAAAGCAGGTGACGCTATGACATCATTTAATAAGAAAATAATCTGTATAAAAAGATATAAAAAATATGTGTGTATAGACGCAGTTGATTAAATTTACACGCGATGCATTTTATATATCATATATATGCGGTTTCATAAACCAAAAGGGACGAAAAATCGCAGTATAATACTCATATTGATGTAAATATGTTGAGTGCATATACAACCTCTGTCCCACAATAATGGAATGGGAATGGATTAAAAAAACACAAAAATAAATATTAAATTTTCACAAAAAACATTTTATTCATTCATAATAATCTCCATCAACTGAAATATACATCGTTTTGCACGTGCAACAAGTGAATCAAATCCATTTTTTTATGTCTGTGATTGGAATGCTGTTGTTGATCGTTGCCTTCTAAATATGGCTTCAACTAATGCAAAACGGTTTCCTTTCATATCCAAATGAAATTTATCGAATAGAAAATAGTCACAAGTATGGCTAAATCTGGCGAATACGGTGAATGTTGAATCAAAAAAAAAATGTGATTTTTAGTTAATAAGTTAGTGATTATTGTTGAACGATGTACTGCATTATCCTACAGTACCTCCAACTGCCTATGGTTCTCGTTATTCAGAACGAACACAACGAATACTCAGACTCAGTGGACGCTTCAATACATCAAGTTGATAAAATAGCATTAACCGTTAAACTGCAGTTGGAAGAAACTCTTTATTGAATAATTCTTTTGGAAACGTAAAAATAAATCGGGATTGTTTTGATTTTAGACTTTTTTTAGACGGGATGTTTTTGGATTTCTTTTGTCTGGTGACCGCCATTCAGCCACATTTTGTTTTTGGCTCATATTGAAAGCACCATTGTCTCATCACCAGTAACCCTCGATTTTAAGAAGTTTTTATCACTCCGATCGAGTTCTGATGATGTCTTTTGTAATTCGATTCAATTCGTTGCAATTTTTTTATATCATCTGTTAATCTATATATCGAACTTTGAATTCAACTTCCGTAAACCAACAATTTTTTTTAGTTGAAATACAATTTAGATTTAAAATGATTGTTCTAGGTATAGAGTTCCATATCCATAAATTTGATTGAATATTTCTTGCAAAAGTTTTACGAAATCTCTTACTTTTTCTATATTTTCTTTAGTAATCACTTCATATGATCGCGATGAATGTTCATCATCATCAGTATCATCTTTTCTATCATCTTTGAATATTCGAAACCACTCAAAATTTTGTGTTTTGGATAAACAATTAATAAACCTCATAAGCGATTTTAAGCATATGAAGCGGGTCTGCGTGTACCTGTTTTACAATGCTTACAACAAAATTTACAAAAATTAATCTTTGATCTTTATAGATTTTTTGGGCGACACACAAAAACAGATATAAATTTATGTGTTGTATTTTCGTTTCTACTGAATGTAATTGCATGAAATTATGACAGTTTGTTGAGGAACGTTCACAGAACATAATCACAAAAAAAAAAAACTAAGAGATGATGTTAAGTGTTCTATGATGTTTCCGGCTTATTATGGGACAGA
Source organism: Bibio marci (assembly GCA_910594885.2). Classification (NCBI taxonomy): domain Eukaryota; kingdom Metazoa; phylum Arthropoda; class Insecta; order Diptera; family Bibionidae; genus Bibio; species Bibio marci. Next base: position 47,004,891 of record OU343116.1, on the reverse strand, counting down.
TGGTGTCTATAACTCAAAAAAAAAAAACACGTCGGTAAATTATTAGTATTATTTATCCTTGATTGGTAAAATATGTAAAATTTATTGATTTTCCTATAAAGGGTATGTGCACCTTTCTGACATATATTTTGCGAAACATATATTTCTGCAGCAAAGCATTGTGAGAGGATCAACTGTAACAAACGTCTATATGAATATAAAAAAGAATTTTGTTAATGGATTTTTTTAAATTTATAATACGGAATTACTTTTTATCTTATCACTTTATATAATTTAGTATTTTTTTTTTTTTGCTATATATGTTACACTCCTACATAGCAAAAGAATTAATAATGGATTAATATTATTTATTTACTCAATTTTTTTTTTTTTGTTTTAGATAACTGAAAACATAAAATCGAATATGCCTCCTATCCTCCGGTAAACCTTTACCTTTAGTTTAGACACATATCGCAGCTATCATCATCCCATTTCACAGTATCATAATTTAAATTTATGTATACAATATATTAATAATATTCTGCTATGTCTATGTGCTTGTGTGTGTACTTATAAAAATTAATAAATAAATTATGTTAATCCATTTAATATTTATAATATAAACAAAAATAATTTTAGGTTGGCTTATGCACGTACTGCTTATTTATGAATTTTTAGTTATTTTTTTCTGATATTTTTTCATTATATATAAATTAGTACAAAACATACCAAAAATAGTTAATTAATATAAATATATAATTTTTTGTATTATATAACTAACTTATATAGACGTTATATATACGTTTTTATAACCAGTAAATATCAAAAATCTATAAATATTTATTATTTATATTCAGTGTATGGTATGGAAATATATTACTTGTATGTTGAAAAATTAATATTTATATGATTAATTTGTGTGTAAAATAGAAAAAAATAAATTAGAAGGCCATACAGTTTAACGCGGCGTTGAGTTATAATGTTTTATCATATATATATATAGAGAGAGGGTTACTTATTCCGTTCACTATAATATCTATTCTGTACTTGTATACCGCATATATAAATAAAAAATTTTATGATATATTTATCATATCATAATTATATTATATCACTGCAATCCCATCGAATACACAATAACATGTTCATTATGAATTATGGATGTAAGACATAGCTTTATTAGTAGTTGGTTCTACACCTTCGCCTATACTTTTTTTTCCAAGTTTCTTTTTCTTTAAATGTTATTGTATACGAGGATCCGATTCGTTGTCATAGCCATTCTTAATTATATAGTATTCAACATTAATTAATATCACATTAGTTTCTATGTAGGTGTCACGTTGTGAGAACATATAAAACGAAAATAATATCATGATTATGTATTTGCTAAATTCAGGTGTGCCCGAATTAACAATCCATTCTAGATTATATAGCCTTCTGTATTAATAACATTATTATGCTTATCAACTTCATTGTTAAATACAATAATTTTCGTAATTATCACCTTCTTGATAACATTAACTTCTTGTATTTACAGCGCACGCACTCTTAATAATTTTGTTGAATAATTTTGTAAATAATTACATTAACCTTTTAACTACATTTCGACGTATATACCATACACGTCAATGTACCATATAAAATATGTACACAGTTAACTGGTTAAGTCAAAAATAATAACTATCAGTGCATGACAAAAAAGTCAATCTATTCATTTCAAAAATATAATTATCGTGGAGGTAAAGAAATTCCCTATAATAACTATTATAATTACATTTGAAAATAACAAGTGAAAAAGTGTTGATTTCATTAAGTTGAGGCTATACTAAAAATGAGTATAATTATTGCTTTCTAAAAGATTTAAATATATATATATTGTTACCATCATTAGTATTAAAGTTCTCTAAAAAAAAAAAAAATGGACAAATGCCTTTGGTATATTTATACGAATCAATATAATATTGATTTTTACATTATATGGTACTATATGTGGAATAAAGTTAAGTTTTATTTAAGAAATGTTTCGACTTTTTTTATACCAAACAATAATACTAGCAATTTTTTTTTTTTATCGTATACTAATATGTCACATAAAAAAATACGAAATTCTATATTCCAATATTATTATATTTCAATATGCGAAATTAATTGGATTCGTATCTTAATATTTTACCCGTTGTATAATAAAATTCTTGTATATGATAACATTGATAACCCCTCCAGCATTGTGTTATTTTAACACACAATATTTTTTCTAAATATTATTATCTTTATGATTATTTACATAATATTCCAATTTGTTTGTATCGGGTATTTTTTTAAGATTAATGCACAACCACAACTGTCCGCTTTTCAAATTATACTTTTTTTTTTCTGGTGACTTTGTCAAATCATTATGTATGAAATGTTTATAAGTTAATGGCTTTAACAACGCTTACAAATTATGTATTCAGTTATTCAGCAACAATTGTTTTCAAATTTGAGTAAGATGTAGATATGTGTAATAGACCGCCTGTATGGTTCCATTAGTAAAATTTATGCCGCATATGCCACAACTAACAACACTAGCGGCATTCGATACCAATATAATCCGAATCGAATTGTTTATAAAATAGATCAAAAATTGGACTAATTGTATACGCTCGTGCTACATAGTCTAATCAGCTAAAAAGCCATAGTGCATATATTTACGAGATATTATTTTCAAGTGTCATCCACCAATATTTATTTAAATGGAAAATAAAATATTCATTAATTTTCCTGTGTGTTTTTGTTTAAATTCAAAGTTGGTATATATAGCGCTCTTCAAAAAACACCCTATTATATATTGTTATTTTATATTATATAAAATATAATGAGTATTTTTATTATCGTATTAAAATATATATAAAATGATTAAATCTTTAATTATATATTATTTCTATATTATATTATATTGTGCGAGCAAATACATTTTGACAAATTATAAGATTTAAATAAAATAAAAAAAATGTTTTAATTTTTACCTGTATTTTTTTTTATGGTTTTTATTTTTTTATTATCTATTTATTCTTTTTTTTTCGAAAAAAAAAATCGCAAATGATTCCATTTATGGTAAAAGAAAAGTTAATTTATATTTATTTTAGTTATAAGGTAATGGATCCAATATCTCTGTCAGTGTTCCATTGTGACAGTCATTTTTGAATTTATTAAATTTATCCCGCTGGATTATTACTTATTAATAATTTACTCTTTTCATTTGCCGCCGCGATACAATCTGCGGTTGTTCATTTAAATTACCAAAATACTGTCACATTAAAAATTATTAAATTAATATCGGCGATAATATGACAGCGATTGGAACCACTACCTTAGCCAAATCATTATCATATATTTATTATTAACGTACATAGAATTATTCTTATTTAAAATAATATAAATGTTATATTATGATTAATGTTTTATTGTTTAAATAACCAATTATCTCGTCATCATCATTGTTCAGAAATTATGCAATTCCAGAGAAATAGTCCGACTGATATTAAGACAATTGGTATATTATATTTTTCAGTTATTATTTGTAAATTTATAAAGATTTAAGATTACATTTTTTTTTTTATTTTCATTGAAATTAAAATAAAATATGAAAATAATAACATTAAAAAGTAATACGTGTAATTTTAATTCGGGATCATTATATTATCATTGTCCATTGTGTGAAAGTTTTCTTAATATGGCAGCGATTGTGTCCACTATCTTAATTACTATTATTATTATTATTATATTAAATAAATAAAATACTAAAATTGTAAATATATTTTTATTAATAATGTTTTTTGTTTTTCTATTCTATTTACAGATACACGACCGATAACCCTTTTTTTTTTTTTTTTTTTAAAAACTCGACTGATCTAAAAAAGTATACAATTTTATATTTATTCACAAATGATTAAAAAAAGTACCATTTATTTTCATAGTCGTTATTAAAAATTGTTAATAAAAATAATTAGTATCGTTGACTATATACATTTTTTTTTTGATAATTATTTATTTATTTATTTATTTATTTGCTGTGATACAAATGGTCGTGCGCGCGCATACTTTAAATTAAATAAAATTTGATTTAACTATTAATAATAATTATAATTAAATAATAATAATAATTTAAATATATTTCTTTAACATTTGAGAAAGGATAATAAAATTATCAAATATACGCGTATAAATTTTGTTGTGGTATATTATTCATGAAGACAATAGATAACATTGTTGACTTAATATTATAACATCCAATTTGAATAAAACAATAACATTTAGCTGATCATTATAAGTTTGGCAACTGTATCAACGATATAAATATTGAAATTAAATTAATACAGAGGTAAATTCAACAACGTATTAAATATTATCAACAATGACAGAAGTATTTCGAGAGTAAGTTTATTTTTTATTATTTTCATTGTTTTTTTTATTTTTTTTTTGCTATAAATCATAATTTCATTTCACATATATCCCATTGGAAATTATATAAAACTTAAATATAGTTATTTTAATTTGCTTTTTATTGCTTTAATAAAATGGGCTGAGCGAAGTGGTGGTGTGTGTGTATGTCAATGAGACAGTAATGATTGAATATAATTTTATTTAATTTACACTTTACTTATACTTTTATTCATATGCATTAATTTATAAAATATTATGATTTATTTGTAATTATTTATAATAATTATTATATAATTTTGTCACCTTCGCATATATTTAAAAAAAAACAAATATTTTTTTCTCTGAAATCAACTTAAATATTTATAATAATAATAAAACATAAAGTGGAATAATCGTGATTTTTAAATTATATAACTTACAAAATGATAGCAAAAAAAAAATCAACTAATTTTCAAGTTTAAAATATGCATAAATTAATTGTGAATATAAAAAAAAAAAAAATTGGAAAATAAAACTCATAATAATTATAAAATATTGGTATACCTTGACAATTTTCTATATACAATATATTGTAATATAAGTATCATTTAGATTATTTAGAATATTGTTGTTGATCTCTTTAAAAATCCTTAAATTTATAACGATACATAAAGATAAGGATAAAAGTTGTGTTACAATTTTTAATATCATGTAAATTGAATGGTAAGCAGTGGGGGCCAGAGTAAGATGATGAGTGTCGAATGTTATACACCATTGTTAAAATCCAATTCTTCTCTCCAACACTATTTCTGAATAAAAAAAAGTATTAACAATAATGTTATAGATTAAAATCGAGTCGAATATTGAATATTGAAAATAAAAATTTGTATATAATATTTAAAGAATGTATAATTAAATGAACAATTTTTTATAATATATTCACCTTGAAAATATGTTATTAAATGACGATCTCTGGGCGCGCGAAATCTTCTGACACCGCCGCTGTATAATACATATACCAATAGATAACGACTTAACATGAAAATACTTATCTTACGCAAAAATATTCTATTAATTAAAATATATATAATTTATAAATAATTGTGTGCAATTTAAAATTGTTAAAAAAGAAAACAATACAATAAATAAATCTATTAATTATTATATTTTTAAACAAATTTCTATTTCATTATTTTTGAAAAACAAAAACAAAATATGTAAAAAAAATATACAAGAAAATATAGAAAAATAAATAATATATTGTAATATAAATTTATTATTATAAAACAACTTTACCAATTCCCACAACAATTGTTTATTTATAAGACCAATTTATAGTTATATATTATTTATATATTAAATATTAAACACACACCGTCTACCCGAAAAATAACCACGGAGCGGGAATGGATTAAGAAAAAACAAAAAAAACCAACAATTACTTAATTTTATTCGAAATATTGTCGATCGCAACTGCTAATAGTAAATCGATATGCGTTTCATAGTGTTGTTTAATCGGTTTCTTTTCATCGTCAATTGAAATTTTTTTGGATACTGGAAAATTGTCAGACGTTAGTAAAAATCGAGTAAATATATTTGTTTTTTTTAGTAAAAAAACAACAGTGATATTTATTGCACGATGAGAAGAAGGTGTATTATCGGCGTCCGCACATAGTAATTGTCAAGTGATTGGTTTTCGATATTCCGGCGAAAGAACGCACAATGAATACTGCTTATAAAGCAAACGATAATACCTTTGGAATTTATAAAAACAAATGAACTTGACTTTTTCAAATGAGATTTTTTTTTATTTCCATATACCGCCTCATTCATCACTTTGACGCTAAATTTTTGGTACACATATAAAAACAACATAATGTTTCATCACCAGATACAATAGTTTTTAATTTTTTTGCCATTATCAGTCAATTGATGTGGAACAAATTCTTCATCTTTCGTTGACCACCCATTTTCATCCATTAAAAGCCCGCATGAATTGTTGTTTTTTGGTATATCAAGTACCATGAATCTCACTGTAATTTTTTTCACGAAATCTCACAAATTTTTTGGATGTTTCTTACCGGTAATTGTTGCACATAATCGGCTTGAATGTTAATTATCGTATCCACATTTTTTTCGCCTTTGTCGTCTTTAAACTGTCGATGCCATTTAAAAACCTGCGATTGTTGCATTAACAATTATTATGTGAAGCGGTTCCAAGCGTTTCTGTATAGCAAATTTACCAATTTTAAAACCAATTCTAATGTTCGTTCTTTATACATTTTTTGAAGGAGGACGCACAAAACTTATACTGTCACTTAATGCGCTTGTATATTGGCGGTTTAAGCACTGTCATAAAAAAATTGGATATATCATTAAATTCGTCAGCAGCGCAGGTATAAAAAGATGCAGCGTTACCAGATCTATATATATTATAAGGCAAAGGTGAAGGGAATTTTTTTTTCAGATTATAATATCCTTATATTTTTCTGGTAGCCAACAATAGAAAGTATAGACTACTTTATGGGGAAAAAAAAATTTACTGAATTTTCCGGAAAATCGACTTTTAAGAATTATTATCTTTTTGAATTACGGGCCATAGGTTTAACGGATTACCATTTTTGGTAGAAGAGATTTTGCAAATCGATTTACGCGATCAAAAGATATAATCGATTTTCCGTTCAATAGACTGTGAAATTTTATATATGAAATAAAGATATTGTATTTTGTACCTTTTGAGTGTTCACTTTATTATGCAGTATCACAAATTTCTATAAAATTTCTCTGCCATCGATAGGAAAATTGGTAATATCTTTTGATTTCACTGGCTTTTCCACTATTAGAAAGTCCATGTAGGTTATTTTTCGGACAATGGTTGTATAAATAATATAATTTTATAATTTCCGTTTCTTTTTACATTAACTATTTATGCTGTACATATTTATAATTAATTAAATGTATATAATATATATTATATACAAAGAGAAATGTTATGGGAATAGTTAAGTCTGATTTAATGTACAATTGTAGATATATACATTATATTGGAATACAGTGTATAATTAATATTCAATTCTATTCATTATTTTATATGTGCATGAGAGTTTAGGACATAAATGCAAATACACATTCAATATAATTTATTTATATATTTTTTTGCTATATATGACATTGACATTTTTTTTATTATTTTTAAATGTAATTGTATAATGTTTCTATGTTTTTATTTTAGTTTTGCTTTTTTTTTTTTTTTTTTTTATTAATTATTAATGCCAATGCAAAAACCTCCCGCAAAGCAAATACATAATTTGTTCAAAAATTAATTGCATTTTATCACACATTTAATAATTTAATTATAATTTATTTCTCTCTTTAATTATTTTTATTTCATATTTCAAAGCTATTTTTATACTAAAATCATGTAAATATATAATAGCGCACACACTAATAAATTCTATATATATATATTAAATGTAACAAAAATATATCCTAATAATATTTAATTAATTTTATTATTATATTATTTATAAGTATATTATATAATTAATGTATAGTTAATAGACAATTGAATGAAATTAAAGAAATTCAATTAAATTCATATAAACATTATTTCAGTAAACTGTTTCTATATCCGAAAGCATTAATGCGAATAACAATTGTAATAATTAATAATATTTATTGTATACCAACATATGTGATATGGATGATGTTATTATTACCAATAAAAAAATGTCATCCAAATTTATACTATAAAATAGAAGGATTATTTTTTCATTGGTTATTATCTCAAGTAAGCTTATGGGCACATACAGCCGGTTATGACAGTAAGTATCCCCATATATATATATATATATATATACAGAGTTTGGTTTTGACTCATTTTAACAAAATATTCGATCATATTACATTGTATAATACAGTGCATATAATGTTGTTGTTCACATATCGTATGCAAATGAATGACAATATATATATTTTATAATTTGTGAAGAGACAAAACCAAACTGTTCAAAATTAAAGAAGATAATGGATGGATTTAAAAAAAATGTTTATTTGTATTTTGTTTGTTTGTTTGTTTGTTTGTTCTTATTTCAGTTATAGAATTAGGTGATGATATAACACCGTGCAGAAAAAAATCAAAACGTACATTGGTTATGGCAAATCATCAAAGTACAGCCGATGTACCGCTTATGATGTCATGTTTTAATGCAAAACCTGATATATTACCAAATATTATGTGGATAATGGATCGTTTATTTAAATATACAAATTTTGGAATTGTTAGTTTCTTACATTTAGATTTTTTTATAACATCTGTATGTATTATTTTATAATTTATTTTATTTCTTTTATGCCTATACACATTTACAAAATTTTATATATTAGACAATCTAATTTAATTAATTCCAAAATAAATTTGTTTTTTATTTTATTATTATACACATCGTAAACTGCCAATCATAATAATAATTAAAAAAAAAAAGGGTAAAAATAATCGTGATGCATCAATAGAACAATTAAAAAAACATATAACCGAATCATTTATACCGCGTATGAGAAATTGGATGGTATTATTTCCCGAAGGTGGTTTTTTACGTAAACGACGTGAAATTAGCCAACGTTATGCAGAAAAAAATAATTTACCAATTTTAAATAATGTATCTCTACCACGTGTCGGTGCGTTAAAAGCAATTTTTGAAGTATTACCACCCATCATCAATTTATCATCAGCTGATAATAATATTAATTCTAAAAATAATAATAATAATAATAATAATAATAATAATAATAATAATAATTGTAACAATAATAATAATGACAATAATATTATAAATAATTGTTATAATGAAAAAAATAGCAATAGTAACAATAATAATAATAATAATAATAATATAAAAAACAATAATAGTCATAATAATAATAATATAAATAATAATAATAGTTATAATAATAATAATAATAATATAAATAATAATAATAATCTTAATAATCATACAACAAATTTTATAAATTCAACATTAACAACAAAACCAATATCAAATGGAGATTTATCGAAAAAATTAATTGAAGAAAAATCATCATCAACGACAACAACAACCGTAACGACGGATACATCAAGAATAAAAACAATAACAGAAGGTTTGTATTGTATGAATTTGTCTTATTATACAATATATGTAATAGAAATTAGTTCAGTAATACTAGAGGAGACCACTTCTATAGCTCGTCTATATATGTAGATCAATTTTAAATAATTCTCGAACTTTTTATTTTCACATAAAAATGTCGAAATATTTTGCATTTAAAGAAACACTGTGGAGGAAGAGGAAGTTGAATGAGAAATTTTTTTTATTTTTTAAAAAATCAATTATATTTTTTGATACCTTTAGAATTTGATGAAATGATTTATTTTCAACGTGCCAACATGCGGTACGTCCAATCTTGCACTTCAACGCGTTTGACCTCAGCTATTTCACATCCTTTTACTCGTCAATCATCTAACACCATATATGATGAACTTGTTAAATGATTTGTAGGTGTTATAGCATATTTTTTGGACGACCATCGCGTGAATCATCTGCTAGTAGGCTATAGTAAGAACACATATAAAATGAACAGCCCATTTTTTCACAGTGGAAAATTAAATGTGTTCCGCTATTATAATAATTTTTGTAAATTTCTACTGATAATAAACCATTCTCAAAACAAAGAATTTAATTCCTGCACGATATTAATTTTGTTTACATTATAAAAAAAATCAATGATACGTCAATAGTAAAACGCCAGTTACAATCGGAATGAATTGGTAGATCAAAATAAAATGTTATTTGTGTTTTATATCAAACACTTGAACTATCCATTTAAAATACATTATATAGCCGACGATTAGTCCGCACTTTTAATTTAATTTCTCACGTTGTTCAAATTTATTTCTCAAGTGTGATGCAACGCAATATATAAAAAATGTGGTTTATATAATAATAATTTATTTATCAAAACTATTTTGTATCAGGTAGATAACTATAGTCAGACACGGTACGTACATATAGCATGATGCCACACTATATCTAATAATTTAATTGATGTACAGGGTTTTACAACAAGTTCCGCAATTTTATGCCTATTTATACGCGACCTGTCTGTAGTACAAAGTACAAATATGTAAAATTTACTTCAATAAATTATTGTTGATGTTATGGAATATTTCGTAAAATTAATTAATTTGATCGGCAAGAATTTTATCAAATATTTAATTTACGTATACGATATAATTGTAATTCATTAAATTATCATAAAATATATTTTTTTTATAATCTAGAGTACAATTATATTAAAATCTATGGACTGACGTATTTAATCTGAACATTTTAAATAATAATAATGATAGAAATATAGGAAATTTTCTAATTTCTAAAAAAAAAAAGTCTTATAATTATATATTAAATTTTTGTTTATCATTCAAGCCCCCGGGTATTATGAGATTTAATTTATAAATTATACAATTGCCTACCTAAATCGTAGGTGTTTATATATGGATTCGGATTAATTTTTTTATATAATTATTTTTCATTATACTTTTTGTATGTAATATATTGTAATTTATATTTGGATGTAATTATAAATTTTATTTTATTTTCTATTAATTATTTATTGCAGATGAAGATACTAATAATAATAATAATAATAATGACATTGATGTTGCTATAAAAAATCCTGTATTAGATTATATTTTAGATATTACAATTGCATATCCAAATGGTAAACCACTTGATTTACCAAATATAGTACATGGCATTCGATTGCCATGTCAAACACATTTTTACTATCGACTATATCATTCTTCACAGGTAAATAAATAAATAAATAAATAAATTTTAAGTGATTAATAATAATTTTGCAGTACAAAAATAATTATACTTATTTTATTTATAGATTCCAAAAGATGGTGAAGCACTTACAAAATGGTTATTTGATAGATGGAATGAGAAAGATAAAATATTAGATGATTTTTATAAAACTGGTAAATTTCCGTCAAGTACAACAATTCAACCGACAATTGTCCAACAAGATACATTACGTTTTATAATAATTAATTTATTTTTTATTACCTCAACATATGTACACCTACAAATGTTTTATATGCTTTTCGATTATTGTAATTTATATATTTACAGTTTTATGTAAATTTTTATTTATTTTTGATTTAAATTTTAAATGTAAGACACTTTTCTTTTTTTTTTTTTTTAATTTTATTTAATTTTATTTAATTTAATTTTTTTTCGTTTTTTTTTTTTTCTTTAAATAAAATAAAGAATTTACAATTTTAAAAATGAATTGAATTGAATACGAAATGAAATAAAAATATTATAGAACATTTTAATTATTAGTAAATAATTATTTTGTTTAAAATAATATTAAAAAAAAAAAAAGAAAAACAAACTAGCACATGAAAAGATTTTTTTTTTTTTTTTCAAATGCCACAATTAAGACATTAATTTTAAAATTAAAAATAATATAAAATATTATATATTTTAAAATAAATTATTACCATCACACGTGATATATTTTATATATATTTAAAAATTAATAGATAATAAAATTATTGGATAAAAGAAATAAATTAAAAAAAATAATAATTTTAATTTAATCGTGAATTTTAGACAATTGAATTATAACAATTGAATAATTATATAATGATAAAAATAAGAAAGATATGACAAAATATTCGATCCGTTCCGTTTTTTTTTCTTTAAATAAAAAATGATGCGTCGTGAAATGACTTATTTACAAAATTTAAGGTACATTTCGAAATACCTTCGAAAATTATACTAGTATATGAACTATGGGTTACAAAAATACACTGACCTACACTATATTATGTAACTTTTATTTCATAATATAATGTCACTAACCCGTATATTTAATTAAATACGGCTATTGTTATCAGTTGCTGTGTGGATAACATTTGTGTGTTGTGTGTGTGTGTGTGTTGTGTGTATGTACAAAGTTGTATTTTGAAATAAAATTGATTGATTTTTGTATTAATGAAATTACATTAACAATGAATTTATTAATGAATTAATGTATAATAGAAAGAAAAACTAACAAACAATAATAAAGTGCGTTTTTCTAAAATTTGTTGTGGCCCAATTTTTTTTTGGGTCATGTAATTTTACAATGGTAGCTAATTATATATAAAAATGTTTATTATGAAATGAACAATAAATATTAAATAAACTCTAATTTATTGAACTTAAAAAAACTCAATTTAACCGTACCGTGTCATTTACGGCAAATAATAATAATATTAAATTAAAACAATATTTTCAACTAAAATGTATTCCGATTGATTAAGAAATTGTATTATAATTTACACTTTTTACTGATACTTGGTGCTATATTTATTAAATATCGTGATACCTACAAAAAATAGCAATTCCAATAAAAAGATTAAAATTGTTGTTGAATTGTAAATTTGGATAATTTGATAATGTTTTGTCAAATGTGAATTGTAATGCAAGTCATGTTACTCCAAGTGGAGCTTATCTTCATTACCATATATAACAATATAATTAGTCTGCAATTATCGAAAGGTATAGATTCTTAATTCCGCATTATTACTATATAAGTTGTTAGATACCATAATGGTGTGTTGTACAGACATTTAAATTTTTTGAGTACGTGTCCCAACAAAGATATCTATATTTTTTATTCTATAAACGCACACAAATGATAACTCAATTGAAGAATTTCACATGTAAATTTCGGAAATTGAAACCGGGTAATTACACTCTTTATTATAACGTATGAACGCTATCCACTGTGAAATCTAAAATTGAATGCTTCTCTGTTTGAACACAATTTATTTATATTAAAAGTTTATTCTTTACTTTACTTAAGATCAGGTATGGTCAGTGTTCATAAGCGCATATAATATATAATACGTTAAATTTTATTCCGACCATGAACACTTTTTGTATAACGATATCCAACCCGAATTGATGATGAATAATTCTAGATGAACTATTTGTTTTATATTCATTATACCATTTTAGTAATTACATATACTATAATTTCATTGTATTATGGGCTAATCACTTATATAAAAATAATATAGAATTTTGGAAACATTTATCTTTCTCTCGTATGCGGAGTAATTTATCAACTTGCGGCTGTAATGAATTTTTAGTATAAATGCCTCCACTTGGCCTAATATGATTTGCTATACTATAATTTAATTGTATTTTGCATATGAATAAATCTTACTTGAATGAATATGAATATACATTTGCACACACTATAAATTTGATTGGGATTTATTTTTGATTAAATTGATTTGATTAAAGATGTAACCAAAACCTTAAAATTTTGTAATTATCATTTTTTATTACATAAATAAAGAAAAAAAAAATTTTTTTTAACAAAAATAATAAATTTTAATTACAACAATAACAAAAAAAAAAAATATAATAAATACAAAGTTTTAATTATTGATAAACACAAATAAAATTAATTAATTTTAGTGATTGTATATTTTTTCATAATTAAAAACAAAATTTATTTAAAAGAAAGGAAAAAAGAAATTGAAAAACAAACAAGCACAAACATTTTCAGAAAACAGAAAAATTAAGACAAATATTAATTTATTAATTTTTTTTTTTTTTTTAATTATTTTTCTTCTCCCTTTTTTAATATTTATAAATATTTTATTGCAATTTTACTTTTTAAACAAACAAAACACATACTCAAAAAAATTCGCAAACACATAATACTTTTTAAAAAAATAAAGTCTTTAAAAATATAAATTATTTAAAAATTCACAATATCTGAGAAGCCTTTAATTTTATTTAAATTAATTTCTATAATTCACAAACAACAAATGACTTTTTTATACAATTTATTGCACAATAATTTTATGAAAATAAAATTTATATTATTATGAGAATGGATGTATTTTGAAATACTATAGCTATATAGATCGGTTATAGACCACCCACAAATGATGTGAATTCATGTGATATTAATTTTAAATAAAATTTCATAATTCACATGTTTTTTTTTTTGCATATAATTTTCCAAAAATGGATAAAGGAAAATTTGCCTTTTTGTATTTTTTGTGGTGGTGGTTCACACAAAGTTACATCAAAATGTGTGTTTTTATTTTTGTTTGTTCTGAATTCCCTCCCATTCCTATCTATATTATTAGTGTTAAGTAATTAAAGATGATTAAGGTTTTTTTTTTTTTTTTTTAGTTATAATTAGTATACTTTGAATGTTTTTCGATTATAAATGTGTGTTTTATTATATATTATAACTTTAATTCTAGTCTATAGTAGTGCACTATATTTTGCGGCATTTAATATTTAAAAATAAAACATTGAAATAATATACCATAAATTTATTACATTTTAATTAAAAAAGAAAATAAATAAATACCCTCTGTCGTCAATGCAATTATTATTATTTGAATATTCTTTATTTTGTATTTTTTATCTATTGCATTTGATTATCAATAATTATTTTATGTTGTTTTATAAGTATTTTTGGTAAAAAGTTATAGAATGGTGGTTGGTAAGTAAAAACACCACTTCACTGTATCATTATTTTTTTTTTTAATAAATTAAACGATTTCAAAATCTGTTTGTTATATCACATTTTATTATTAAAAATAATAATATTTTTTGATATAGTAATTTTATATTTATTGTTATAATCGCCAATCTCTCTCTTCATATATCCCCGATTTTACCATATTTTTCATGTATCAATTATTATTATTGGAGCATGAACATAAATAACATTTACATATTTTATTGCTATTCACTGCACAATACAATACAATGTAAATGGGAAATAATTTATATTTGTAATTTAATAATATTTATTCTTTGGGTTATTTGAAAAGTTTACGGTCAGATATTGAACATTTTTGTATTCTATTGGAATAACTCTATATACGTATGCCATCTGATAATCATTTTAGTTAAATCGTTTGTGCCATTCGTATATGCAGCGCATAGATTAACTTCTGTTTTGTAATTTGGATGAAAGTCATACGGATTTAAATCATGTGTAGAAAATGAATTGAATTGTAAATTTAAATCGATGATTTTTGTAATAGAAACAATTATAATTTGTTATGTATATTACATAATTGTCCATTCGCAGTAAATGAATTAGTTCAATTGATCCAAAATGTTACCCGGTCTGTTATTGTATTATGTATGGTGCGTTTTTAAATGTAAGCCATCAGTAACAATTACAATTAGGTGTAACATAAAACTTGAAACCATACAAACATAAATAATAATCCAAACATAATCCTTTTGATAAACAGTCAAAATTTAATTTGATTTAGGTTTAGGTTTTTGTGTGCACGTGATTATTTTGTTAAAACGTTTGTTAAATATTATTTTTATTAAAAATGTTGAAATCATATGTAAAATCACTGTGTTTAATTAAAAATTCTTAAAAAAATCTTAATCAGTACTAAAATGTTATGAAATTTACATTCCAAATTTCATTTTTGAACAATTGTTCGCAAACGGGACATCTATACTTACTCACTATACTTATAAATACGAATGTATTACACATATTACAACACACATATTTAAAAAATTGTATGCCCCTAAAATACATCATCTTAATATTTTCCGAATGTTTATATTTGTATTTATGACATAATAAATACAATGATTTTGTAAACTTGAGTCATATGAAATATATATGATATATAGTAAAAGTAATCTATATAATAGACCTTGAACTTATGCGATTGACCGTCAATATAAATGTGTACAATTTTAGCGAATGATTAGGAGAGTAATAATTTTATCGAATCATATTATTATTATTATTATTATTATACAGTAAATTTATAAGTTGACATTTAAATTTATTTGCTTACTACTAATAAGTTAATAATTAATTTTATATATCTTTGGTTGAAACACGTATATGGATATAGGAGAGGAGTTGACGAACTCTAATATTTTAATTTTAAATTCATATATGAATATTTAAATATACGCTAATAATAACGTGTCGTTGTACACATTGTTAATTTAATTAGCATATATATTTCACACAATCACACATGCACACAACACTTCATTTATTTAATTAATGTGAAAAAATTTGTTTTTTTTTTTTTTTTTATTATATTTTATATAATTATTTAAGATTTAATTAATTTAATTTTGCACAATTATATTTTTAATGATCCCGCAACAAAACTAAACTTATATAATTATATAAAAATGCATTGCAAATTGATGATTTTTTATTCTTTTAAATTTAATTATTATAAAATTTTATTAGCGATTGTGTTCGTCACATATTTAAATAAAATAACACAAAAGTTTTATATTTTTTAATCAATTAAAAATGAATGTATTGAGTTCAGTCATTTTCATTTAACATATGTATTGACACATAACTCTATAAATAAGTTTTTATATTAATTCTATATAAAATGAGTATTTTACAACACACACACACACACACACACATATTATAGAATTAAATACAGCTTTAATAATTAATGAACTTTTTACTTATTTAACAACAAAATAAAATAATTCTATTACTATTCGCAATAATTGCGACGAGAATCCTCTTTTATCCCCATATAAATAAATAAAATATTTATAAATCAATATATCACAAATTATTATAATAATTATAAAATATTGTTATAACATTTTTGTTTTTTGTGTGTGATAATGTAATGATAATAATAATAAGAACATAAAAATAATAATATAAAATTTCTATTTAATAAAAATATACATGAAACGAAAATTCTACTGAATCATTTTGTAATTATTTTATTATATTTCGTATATATATAATGTTTTGTTTCGTGCAAAAAGAACATTTTTATGATTTGGTTCTGAATTTAATTATAAATGTTTATTACTCACTATACTATAATTTTTACTGCGTAACATAATAAAAATTATGATAGTTATATTTTATAAGATGAGATGAATAGAATAAAATAAATAAAATTGTAGTTATTATTAAACAAATGAAAGTCTTAAACATATTTTTAATTATCACCGCCGCACACAATGCATGAACTTAATATAATATAATGACAAAGAGACTATTATTCAATTGGTCGTATAATTTATACAATAGTAGTCTATTTGTAAAGATTTTATTGTTCCCAATTGTTTGCTTGAAACAATCTTATTATTATTAAAACTATTCATGCCGCGTATGCAAATTGATGATGTTATAAATAATTATCAATATTCTTTTACGATTTTATCTATACATATTTAGTTGATGATATGTTCCTATGTACGGTGATATCCAACAAATTTCTACTAAAAAATTATATTTAATATTAAGAATATTAACTGATAAATCTAAATTCATAATAATTAACAAATTATAAATTAAAACACAATACATATAATTTTATATATTTTTTTAAAACATTATATATCGTAATATATCGTAAAATATTTATTTAAAGAAAAAATAAAATACAATTTATCAGTGAAAATCTTAAAGCAAAAATAAATCACAAAAAATTAATAATTATGTAATTTATATTCAATATGAAATATTCATTTTTAATTATAAAAAACATTAAAAAAATATGTTACTAATTATTATGATCAATAAATTTTGTGTGTATACAAGAGGCAACAATTAAAAATTATTAAGAGATCTATACTAAAGAAATTTTTTTTTTTTTAACAAATATACACTTTAAATTCCAATTTTATATTACTGGTTTCGAATTTACGACTTGTCACATATTCATAAAATATGAAATAATTATTAAATTATCATTATAAAACATAATTGATTAAAGAAACAAATTTCAAGATATTTTTTTAATTCCAATATCCAATTAATTTTTATTTATTATTTTTTCTTGTAATATATTTTTAATATTAAATTTTTTTTATTTTATTTATATTATTATTGCAGGATTAAGGAGGATTAAATGTACTATTTTGGATATATATTATTAAAAGTTATGAATAGAAAATAAACGGTATATAAAAATAAATTGTGGTAAGTAAAATTATATTATTATTTTTTTTATAATTACAAATATAAATTGCATAATATATTTCATATAAATTATAATAACTTATAAAAATGTTTTAAATGCTATTGCAATAAAAATTCCACATGTAATTGCAATTTTATTAAAATTTATTAAATTTCCATTATTACAATAATCAGTATTTTTACATAATAAAACTTCAGCACCGGCAATTTCGGTTTGTCCATCAAAATAACAACCTCTACGAATATCCATTTGTCCATTGGCTATATATTTTTTTTTTATATAAATTAATTAATATTAATTTCAATATTTTATATTATTTTATAATTACAATGATAATGATTTATGACTTAGATTTATTGTATAATAATAATAAAAAAAAAAATGTTAACCTTTTTTAATACGAAGTTTTCTACATTGATTTGTTGATGTACCACAATCGGTAGAATGTTCCTTTATTGTCATTTCTTTATTTTTAATTGTATCATTACATTTATTTACATTAAAGTCGGAACTACATTCAATACATTTGATGGCTTCACCTAAATTTTTAAATAATCGTAAATATAACATAATTAATTAATAATTGAATAAAACAGAAAATGGTTGAAAATAATATCGAAATATCCAAAATTTACGCATGTGAAATTTTTCGGTATATATTTTTTACGCACTTGCACTCTAAACAATATGGACAAATAATATTGTTTACTGAACAGTTTACGAATTAATTTTATTAACAATTGAATTTTTATTATACAATTTTTTTAATTCTCTCACACATAGAGGTCAATTCAATGTACAATACATTTTTTTTTAAATATATTGCACCGCAATGTTGTTAATTTCATTTAATTGCATACACATAATACTAATAATATTATTACAATATGTGTTTGAAAATTATTTATAAATAATACAAAATTATATTAACTCATTCAGAATTGAATTGAAAAATGTTCATGCGTAACTTATCAATGAACAACAAAAAAAAATAAAAATAAAAATACATGGGTAATTATAATGGTAATATACCGTAAATTTTTAATCAATTTATTTACATATTATAAATAAATTTTTATAACAATAATAAAATATTTAAATCCTATAATCCATTTCCTAATCTCTCTATGGTCTATTTATATATTTGTAAACATCTATTTATATAAATATGTAATACAGATCAAATCAAAATGCGTTATAAATAAATAGATAAATTACGTTATTCATAAATAAATTTAGAGAAATGCGAGTGCATTTTCTTATAAAAAATTTTCACTTTATCATTTATCATTTAGTGCGTCAAAGTTAAATACATGGAAAATTAAAATAATCCTTATGTTTGTGACAAAAAATCACCCACCCTTATGTCATCGTGACGACCTCTGCCTTGTTATCTTAATATATTTTATGTAAAAAAATCTATATTATAAAAATATGTGTTATTTGTGTGTAAATAGCCAATACCTTGAATCCGATTTGGTAACGAATAATGTAATGTATATGTTAGATTTCAGATACAAATATTAAAAAATATGGCATTATAATAATTTGAGTTTAGCGATACATCGAATTTGTATCCTTTGCCAGACAATAACGAACAACTTTTTTACTACCTTAGAATTAGCACACATTTTGAAGTGGACTGGAATATGACATTTGTTTTCACAATGCGTAAAAACAAAAGGAAAATATTTCTATACCAACAAACCTACAATCAATTCAAAAATCTGAGCATTCAGCAATGTTGTTCCTATATGTACAAACATAAATATTGTTGTAATGCTCATTTCCATATACACGTAGTATGCACTTGAAGTAGAAGAAACGGTAACGGGCTAATCAAATATTATAACAAAACTAAAAAAGGACAAAATAAATAAGTTACTTAGCGAAATCCCTAATATATCTTTATTTTTCCTTTTCGTCATCTATATGGTACATAATTTAAGGTTTACATCGATTTATATATAGGCGACGAAAGTTCTTAAAAGATTAAGAACTCTATATACAATGGATATATTGAAAAACAAGCTTAAAATTTTCTTTTTACCATAACTGTGTCTCCATTGATCTGCATTAGAAATAAGCGAAATGTTAATGCATTTTGATGTTTATATTGTATTTTTCTTTTGGTGCTGTTGAAACATACAGATTTTTTACATAACAAAAATGAGTACCATATACACCACGACCAAAAGTATAACATTTTTCAATTCATAAAATTGAAATTCGGTGGGAAAAATAAAATTGATACAGCATTAAAAATACAATATAATTGTATATATGTTTTTAATTATAATACTAACCATATCGTCACGTCATGTCTCATATACTTATTACCATTCCGTAACCAGTCACTTGGCAATATGAGATATGAAATGGTGCACAACATACACAACAAATTGATTAAACAGATACATGAATTTATGTAAAATTAAATGAGCCATTAAAATAACAACGAATGATTAATTTTGATTTGACCGGCTGCGGTACGGTTAATGTTAACTTATAAAACGTCGTGTAGAAAATTTTAGTATATAACCAAAGAATTGTTACTTTTAATTTATATAATTTTCACTAACGTCGGCTGGTAAATTGTCTGTATATATAAAAACATGTATTAGCTAACTTATTTTAATTATAAAATTATATATTTTCGTCTATCAATATTGTTTATATTGAATATATGCGTATACGCTACAAATACATGAATTCGATGTGATATATTGTCCATTGAAGTGTAATATTACGATAATTTACTATATTATTTTATCTAGTTTTTCAAAACTATACAAAATTGTGGATATGCATATAAAATCACACTTATGTAAGTTCTATTTTTATAAAATCCATATACTAATACACACGTACAAGAAATAAAATCATATTGAATGCGAAAATGAGTAAATAAAATACGATTTTAAAAAAGAATAATTATTTTTATAAAATTACGCAAACAAATAAAGAAATTTTTCATAAACTCGCTGTACGAGTTAGAACATGTCATACAATAATATTTATAGATAGAAAGAAAAATGTTTTCAATTATTATTTTGTAAATCTATAGTTAAATTATTATCAAATTTAACCGCATTTAATAAAAGAATAATGTTATCATTTCTTCCAATAAGCGAACTTTTTTTTTTTGTTGGCCTTTAATGCTTCCCATAACTGGCAAACAAAACAATTAATATCACCCACTGCAGAATTTATTTGAATAAGGCAGTACACAAATATATTTGATTTTCGTGTTTCTGTTATAATTTTGTGTATGCAATACGACTTATATTAAGTTTAAAGTTGTATGTATGATAAAATAATGTATTATATAGGGTGTTTTTTTTTAAAGCTCAATTAAATTTGAATAAAACACAAACTGTTATTATTAAAATAAATATTATACAGTGATGCTGAGGCTCATTTCTGATTAAATGGCTACACCATGAATAAATCAAATGCAATTAATATATGGGACTTCACATTACATCCACAAAAATAGACACTATATCGATCATCGATCCTCCGTTGTTTCTATCGAAAAGCGGAATGATCTTCAGTTACCATAAATAATGATCGTTACAGATTTGTTTTTTTTTCTCACAATTACTGGATTACTGCAACAATCGGTTTATTGAAAACCAAATTTAACTATAATTAGAAGAAATTTACCTATATATGAATTGCAATCGCCCACATCTTATACGAAATTAAATCTCATGAAATTCTAATTTATAATTGTACTTGCCCTCTAATTCTAATTTCCCTGCATTACTGCTTGGACTTTAGCATAAGATAAAAATTTCGATTATTTTTTTTCAAAGATATATTGGATATTGTCTATTTTACCTATACACAAAATGGAAATTTAATTATTTACCAATTGCGACCAAACGTAGTTTATAATGATATCACATATTATTCCATTATTTTCTTATTGTTCAGTAATGCTATGTGTCTTCTGTGAACACTACAATTTTTGGCAGGTTGCATGTTACGTTGTAATAACTGGTATGATTATGATTTATGCGATGCTTTGAGCACATTTCTGGATATAATAAGAGCAAACTTGGATTTACATTTATCATTTTTTTTAAAATATAGAATCCTATTATTTTGTTTTGCAATCTACATTACATACAAGATAAATAAAACTTTTCATGTAATTTGGTCAATCGATTAAGGTTCAGAATTTAGTGATCCATAGCACATATGTTCCACACACTGCATTTTTCATTGTTCATCAGAGTATAAAGTTATTATATGTGGAACAATTTACCATTGCTTATTAAAAAAAATCAAAAGAATTTATATTTAGAATATAATCTTTGGAGTTATTGTAATCTATATGCTGTAAAACCAACGCACGCACCAATTGAGGCATTGAATTTAAAAATAACCTGTATCGATAATGAAATAACATATCTGAATTGAAGTTGAAATGTTGGTAAAAGGTATTGTAAATTGTACCTATCGAATTCACTAACTGCTATGTCGGTGGCGGTGTACATAGGTATTATTTTCAAAAAATTAATCTAATCCATCAATATTTGAAAATAAAAAATAAAAATTAAACTATATTTTATTCAAATTTAAAGTTCTATTACGCCTAAAAAAAAAAAAAAAAAACACCCTGTATAATATGAAAACATTCTTATTGCCGATTAATATTATATATAACATATGTACGAAAAAATTTATTAAACATTAAACTTAAATTTATAAGAATTATCAATTATATTCAATTCAAATTTATTCATATAATATTTCTATGTCCCATGGCATTAATAATTAAATTTAACATTTTTGATGATATCATTTTTACACATACAATAGGCGTATGCGTTTATTATAGCTATATTAATTGAACGTATATGCATAAATATAGTATAAGTATATTTATAAAATAATGACATGTTTTATGCAGGTGTGTGCATTCATTAAACAGAAATTTTTGTCATTTTAAAATTTACTGGCCAACATTTGAAATTTTTCCATCCTTTAAAAAGGAAAATAACCGGCAATAAACGATACACAAATGGGCTATAAACAAAATAAAACCGGTTTTTTTATTATACGCAATTATTATCCACAAAACAGGATAATTTTTTTTAAATTAATGTATAAAATACGCGCACACACACACACTGCACAGACCTTATAAAATTTAACTAAACTAAACACTTATTATTTAATTATTAAATTTTCTAATAATTACCATTTTCCACAAATATTGTAATAAGTAGAACACTTGAAGCAATAAATAATAAAAATAATTTATTCGATATCATTTTTCTTGTATTTAAGTTCGTTTTCTTAAAGAAAAATCTTATAATTTTTATAATATATCAAAAAATATAATCAAAGCACGGGATTACACAAGATGTCACACAGTACAAAATATACTGATATTCAAACAAATATTTTTTGAATGTGCGCCGCAATATTATTTTTATTATATAGAAGGAAAAAGAAATACGTGTATAGAATACCTAACACAAATACAAACATGAATTAATTTAGTAGCATATATTAATATATATTGGCAACTATAATCATATAACATACTACCTATCTAAGTGTCTCTACTGGTATATAATATATGCATGGTTTAAAAATTAAAAATAAACTAATATATAGTTATTGTAATGAATGTTTGTGATGTTTGTGGACTATTCTGTATTGATAAATTCTTTTCGAATTTTTCGGGTTTTTATATGTGAACAACAGTTTTTTAAAGTAAACTTGTTCTAATATAGAATAATTTGATGACAAAATTTGGATGAGGCATTATATTTGTTTTTCTTATTCTTATTGCGTTGTCCAAAGTTTTTTTTAAGAAATTAAAAAATAATACATATGAAATATATGAAGTTCGTATGATTTTCAAGTAAACATAATTGATGAGGCGGCGTCGTTGATTTATATCTTAACAAAATGTATTTAATCTTCCTTAATCCTGTGCCCGAATGGAACTATTTAAAATAATTTGATAAATTACGAATAATTTGCGTAAATTGAAATATTACAATTACCCAATGAATTTTTATATATATGTTTTTATTAAGGAAATTTTACACACAAATGAAATTTCTGAAATATGTATTTCTCGTTTTTGAAATATTAAAATTGTTGTCTTATATATTATTCATTTTCACAACATATGTCAGATTAATTGGAATATTCTAAAATAATTAGTTTACTGTAAAATATTATACTCTCTACCTTTACGATAGCCCCAGTGGGACCGGTATGTATAGTCAGCACTAATGGAATAACTTGCAATACTTTCTAGATTACTTTTGTACAGAGATGTCATTGGTGGTAAATACTTCTTCTCATGAGTTCAGAATGGGTGGGTTTTTCATGTATAGCAGAACAAGTATATTTTTTATGAAATCGGATTGGGTGAGTTTTTTTTTTGTTTTAAGTGGATGAACTCTTCATTTGTTCACAACACTTTCTAAAAACCTCAATGTTCATGTACAGAATTTCATCACAAAACGAAAATATCTTGTGTATTAAGATTTTCCAAAACTTCTGTGGACATTTTTTTTTTATAATCACACATGCATTACATAAGCCTTTTTGTAAAATTTCTTCAAAAATATGAAATGAGAAATAACTAAATTGCCGGATTTCTAGAAACTGACGCAGAAAATTAGCAACAATTCTTATAATCCAATACAATAATTCTTTTTGTAGAATTTCATTGGAATTGAATGATCTGAAGAAGTGATGATCTGATGGAGCAACATTTTGTTAATAAACGCGGAGTGAGAACTGATCCCATCCAAGTTCTTTCCACGTTTCTATGACCGGTTTTACGACATGCGGGAGAGAATTGTATGTAAAACCATTTTATCGTGACTGGCAAATCTTGGTTGCTTTTCTTGTATAATAATCGTTTAAAATTGATTCGTTGTTGACAGTAGAGTTTTAGTATTGACAGTTTTTTAGTTCAGTTTCAATCCATAATAATGTAATAATCCTTAATGCAGTCTCACCAAATACTGAAGCTTACAATTACAATCCACTACTTTTGAAGCATTGAAATCACTCTCTTCTGCACCTTCTTTCAGATAAAGCATATTTTCTATATAAGCATCGACAAGCATTTCGATGACTTTTAGCATTTTTCTCCCAATGAAATGCAATAATAACAACAAAACTCTCAGCAAATCAGTTTTTTTTACTATAGTACAAAACACGATATTTTCGAACAACCGAAAAAAACTATGTTTACACTTTTAGCTAGTAAGAAAAACACAAACTGAATGATAAAGAGATAGGTATTTAGTGAATACGTTCACAAAAAAAATTTCAGCCGAAACCGACATCGTAAAATAAACAAACGTTTCATACTCATACACCTATTTTATGTACAAATACATTATATTTTTATTTATTAACCACAAAACACACATGACACATCAATTTTTCAATAATTTCAATAATTTCAATAATTTAAAAACACGGCACCACTACGTTGCATATGATGGTGTCTGGGATAAATCAATATATAAACGCACTTAAATACTTCCGTACACTTAAACCAACTTAAACTATAGTTTTATACTAAAATTCTAAAAATTTTAAATTTTACTTTATATTTTATTTTGATTTATAGCATAGTGAATTATAAAGACTAAAAGTTAAAATTTATCAGTTTTTTATCAATTTTCGAATGAAATTTAATAATTTTTTAATATTTCTTAATAACAATATTATCCCACACAATTTCTACATAATTTAAGTATATTTCAAACTGGATAAAATGTGTTTGAAATAATTCAAAGATAAAATATTAGATAAAAATATTGAAAATATATAATTTTTCAAAAAAAAAAAGGAAGTGAACGTTACCCACATAGTTTTTCCTGAATTTAAGCATAGTTCAAGTTGGATAAAATGTGTTTGAAATAATTCAAAGATAAAATATTAGATAAAAATATTGAAAATATATAATTTTTCGAAAAAAAAAAAAGGAAGTGAACGTTACCCACATAGTTTTTCCTGAATTTAAGCATAGTTCAAGTTGGATAAAATGTGTTTGAAATAATTCAAAGATAAAATATTAGATAAAAATATTGAAAATATATAATTTTTCGAAAAAAAAAGGAAGTGAACGTTACCCACATAGTTTTTCCTGAATTTAAGCATAGTTCAAATTGGATAAAATGTGTTTGAAATAATTCAAAGATTAAATATTAGAGAAAAATATTGAAAATGTATTATTTTTCTAAAAAAAAGCAAGTGACCGTTACTTGGGATACGATTATTGCCACACTGTCAGTTGGGTTTCAACATTTATACCTTTCCCAATTATAAGTAATTTAGAAAAATTATAATTTTTAAATTCATTCTTCATAATCACTAATAATAAAAAAACCGATTTTAACCTAAATAAAATTATTGTTCACTTTAAAAAATGTGTTAATAACTTAATTATAAGATCAGTGCGATATTATACTCTTTAACAATATACTCATGGGTTCGGGGAATGGGTGGATTTTTAAAGTGTACAGAACAAATTCAACAAATTCGATGGTGAAATTATTTATGAAATTAGAACTACCTATAAATTCACCCCGTAAATTGTTTGGGGAATATTTTGATGAAATAATTAATGAGTTCATTGGTGAATTCATTCATGAAATTTGAAGTACTTACAATTAGTGTATGCATTCATTGAAGAAATTGGAACTACATACAAAAAGTCCCACTGGGTTTCTACCTCTACAATATTCTATAATAAGAATAACTTAATACATATAGTTTTTTAAAATATATTAATACTAATATAATACCTAATACGTTTAAATTTAAAATATATATATTTGTAATTTTTTTTGCTTATTGTGCTGATGTCATACCTGTTTGAGATTCATGATGTAATTCACAATATACATATATACAATACCAATCAATGTATATAGAAAAGTCAAAATTGTTCTCTCGCAGCGCAGTGATATATTTTTAACCCTAATAAAAGCAACTATACAATATACTTTTGCAGCGCATTAACAAAATTATAATAATAATAATGTTTTTTTTTTTGTTATAAATAAATTTTAAAATCATAAAAAATTTTATGTATTTATTTTTATGTGCAAACGTATAACATATACAATGTATACGCATCGATACGCACGTTCATACAGTGCTATATAACATATAATATTAATAATATATAATGTAGATATTAGTTTTATTTGAATATATAATAACTGAACTTATTCAAATTAATAGAGAAGTTGATACGTAAGTGAAATTTTCTAACCATTGTCTGGAAAATCGCTACCCAAAGACAGTACTCCTGACCAAATTCTGTAAAACATGTGGTTCATTTAATTATTCCTGATTCTGTTTTGATAAAATTGTATGTGCGTAAGTGTCAAATATGGAATTATATAAACAATTTCTATAATTATATAAGTTCTAGAAAATCGATCCGTGCGCAGACAGTTTTCTTGATCAAGTTCGATAAACGTGATCAATTTTTGTCATTCTGTATACTATAATGTGCTTATATTATATTATAATATAAAAATAAACGCATAAAAATTCTATAGACTACTCATTAACTATAACTAAAAACAAATTATATGCATTTACTAAATGTACTTAAAATGTACTCGTATTTATATGAAATGAACATATACACAGAAATGCTAAAGTATTCGTACATCGTTAATTTTATTTAAAAATAATATACTAAATTAATTTATTTCTAATGATTACAAATAGTAAAATTATTTTATTTACCATATTTTACGATTATAAGTGAATTGTATTTAATATATCAACAATTAAATACAATTATTAATATAAAATTAAAATGCATAGAATCATGTAACAAAAGTATTCGTATACGCATACTTAGTGGGTAATTATAAGTTCTAAATTTAATATGTAAAATTAATTGTAGGATTACCTTTATATTGTTTAGCTGTATTCGATATTTATGTTTATTCATCGATGCGACTAACTTTGCCTTGTTTGTATAAGTGATATTATATTCCATTCTTTCTTCAATAATGTAGATTTAAAAAAAGGATTTATTAGAAATAGCTAACTGCGCATCTGTTTTTTTTTCCCAACACATTCGATAGATGCTCTATATGGGATTGATATCAATTGAATGTGGTTGACTTTTTTTTAAACTGTTGGTACATTACGTACAGTAGCCAAAGTTTTGTATTTAAAGCTGTATGCTTTGGATCATTATCGTATGTATAAATGTAAAATCATAGCCTACATCTAATGTGTCTGCGCATTATAGCGCTCTGATATTTGATTTCAAAATGTATTGATATCGGCCATTGTGGTTTTTACAAATTCCAAATTTCCAACACCATTTGGAATATATAATATATTTTTTTAAACAAAATCAATGGTGTACGAATATTTATGCGTTACTATGTTTATAGTTGCTATAACATACATTGTAAATGAATATAACTTTTAAATTATTTAGCACACTATATTAATTAAATCTATATGTATATGGTATATACACAATATTTACAATATATCCATCATCAATATATTAAAAGTCACAATATTTTTCATAATCAAGGTAAACAACATAAATAAACAACTTTAATAACTATTTTTATTGATGAAGTTAATTATTTAAAATTATTTAGAACAAAATTTAAATTGTATCAAATATTCACAAATCACAAATAATAGAACTTTATATATATGTATGATTATATTTTGGGTATTATGTGTGTGGGTGGATGTATAAATAGAATTATAAAATTAATAATGTATTTGTACATATATAAATTAGAGAAAATTTATGAATTGTAATAAATTTATATTTGATACTTTTTCAATTTAAATTTATGGTGTGCATCGTATGCATCGGAAACGTATAGCCATAAATAATAAAATATTATTATTATTATTGACTCATTGTTAGACAATACCAACTATATAAATATATATATATATTATATTTTGTATGAAATCTATCCTCTATTTACATTAAATTCTTTTTTATTCTTTCGTACAAAATTTTTAAGGGCGTGAAAAAATGTGAATTTATTGTCGGTGCTAATTGATTTAATTTTTAATTAATATACTATTATATATTATATAGTTATATATTTAAATATATAAATACATGGTCATATATAATATTGAATATTTCTATGATATATCAAATTATGCGGTTAATACTATTAAAAAAATAATATTATACTATCCATTGTATTTATAAAATTACAAATATAGTTTTTGAAAACACATCATATATATTTTTATATAAAGAATCCATTACATAAATTACGCATTCTAATGTATTATGTTGAGTTTGTTAAAATATGTAATATGTAAAACAAAACGCTGAATGCCTCAAATATGGAGAAATAAATCGTGCATAGGTCCGACTGTCTTGCCTGTTACACACAATTACAAGGAAAGCAGATCCATTATAGTTAGCGAAAAAACTCAAGATTATCTAATGCCATAAATTTAAATAATATTAAATAATATTATATCAAAATCGATAAATATGTTTTGTAAGCATAAATTTCATTACTATAAAAGTACATTAAATTATTAAATCTTCATATTAAGCGTAAGTGACAACATCTATTGGAATTAATTTCAAAAATGAGCAAATGTTTAAATTTGAAAATTCGTTAAATTATAAATAAAATTACGATAATAATAAAAAATAAATAAATATATAAACAAATAAATTCGATAACCATAGATAACAAAAACAAATGTAACCTACCTATTTATATATAATTACCTGTGTCAAAAAAAAGACTTGCACCAATTACACTGTGCACACCATAAGTTCACAATTAGTAATAAAGCTACTGTAATCATAGAATAATATCAATAATAAATATCGTACAATAATTCTATTTTTATTATATACAACAATCATAATTAAATCAACTATTCGCTACTACGGCTATTGGCGCCACTGTGCTATGTATATTTTATGTGAAATCAATGCTATGGGAATTCGATGCTATGAGATTTCGTTGCTATGAACTGCCCCGAATTTTATATGACACATTTTTTATTTCGATTTTTATTATTGCTAGTTTTTGTTTTGCTTGTGTCAGTCACGTCATAGTAAAGGAATAAATAGGAAAAATAAAATTAATCATTTAATTATTTTATATTTTGATAATTAATGTAAATTAGTTAATTTATTATTTAAAATCTATAAACCGAATATTAATATTTAATATTATTTTAGTTTTATTTTCTATAATATTATTACAGTGTTTAGTTAGAGTTCGTGTTTAAAAAATGCCTACAATAAATTTTAACTTTCTTTTTCCCTTGGTTGTGTTAATGACGTATGTGTAAGTGTGGTTCTCCTCATTTATTTCTTTTTTATTCATTAAATATTGTAATTGTTTTAATTATTTTTATTTTATTTTCTTCCCAACAATTATCAATTTAATTTATAATTAATTTTATTGGAAAAGATGGTATAGATTTTTAGTTTTTTAATAATTAAATTATAACTTTTTCCTATATGCATACGCAAAAAAAAAAATGTGATTGTGTGACGCCGCATTGACACAATAAAATAAATATATTTAATTTGATTTGATACTACATTTATTTAAATTTACCTAATAATAACATTATTATTAAAATTAATTTATTTCTCTTTTTCTCTTTTCAGCTATAGTGTGTCACTGTTCAATTTTATTATTTGTGAAATGAAATTGCAAATTGAAATGTATGTACAGAATATTTATTCTTCTGTTACCGGCTCCTGTCTATTGCGGCTAATTTGGCGAAAAGTGAATTGGTGAGTACACTCCTGTTTATTACATTTTAATATATATCTTATAACTTCCAATTTCTATATTATATATATAGTCGGAACGTAATCAGTTCATGTATTATATTATAACTTATTCAAAATTATAATTTGATCATAAATTAATTTATAATTTTATGAAATTTTAGTGAATTTTCAGTATTTCTGTAATTTATGCCATATTGTTTATGAGCAACTACTACCACCATATTGAAATCCTAAATAAAATGAATTTTCATATTTTATTTGCGACTTAATAATGACAAAAAAAAAACACTATGTCTTAATTATTATAAATCGTGTCCGCGAATACAATATATT
Source organism: Bibio marci (assembly GCA_910594885.2). Taxonomy (NCBI): domain Eukaryota; kingdom Metazoa; phylum Arthropoda; class Insecta; order Diptera; family Bibionidae; genus Bibio; species Bibio marci. The sequence continues at coordinate 46,973,335 of OU343116.1, read as the reverse complement.
CTCTTAAAATTGAATGAACGCAAAGATATAACACGTATGTAACTCTCATTGTATAATTAAAATATATATTATAAATAATTATTCCAAAGATAGTTTATTTATTTATTGAAAATATGTATATATAAATATGTCTTAATAATAATAAATTTTTAAAATTAATATTATCGCATCTTCATTATATATTTGATTTTTTAATATAATATTTTTAAATTATTAACATTTGATTTTAATCTATTCAAATGAGATTTTGTATAATTTGTAAGTGTATTATTTATTAAATTTATAAAATTTAAATTATTTAATTCATAAAATGTATAATTAATGACCGAGATATTATTATTGTGTAAATGGATTTCAACTAATTGTCGGCTATTTGAAAATAAATGATTTGATAATGTTGTTAATTTATTATTATTTAATGTTAAAATACGTAAATTTTTTAATTTTATAAATGTATTAGCTTCAATTTCCGAAATCTCATTATTATCCAAATATAATTGTTCTAAATTTTTGATTTTATTTGAAAAAATTTCGTTGCGTAAACGTTTTAATTTATTTACGGAAATGTTTAATAATTTCAAATTACTTAAATCATAATTGAACGTATATTTTTCGATGTGTTTAATAAAATTATTCGATAAATTAATGGTGTTCAGTTCTTTGGCTAATCCAAAAAATGAATTTTGTATTACAGATAAATTATTTGATTGTAATGATAATTGTTGTAATTTTTTAAAACCTGTTATTGAAAATCTTTGTAAATAATTATTATTTATATATAATTCGGTAATATTTATTATATTTAAAAATATATTTACATTATTGGCTATAAATTTTAAATGATTCGCCGACAAATCAATTACAATTAAATTATTTAAATTATAAAATGCATATTCTTCGATTGCATTCATATGACAATTTGATAAATTTAATATTTGTAAATTATCAAATTGTATAAATGTAAAATTTTTTATAATATCAATATTATTTTTAGATAAATTTAATTTTATTAAATTATTTGCGGTCGCATTTTTTACGAGCGTGGTGTCGTCGACAACGATGACATTGGTTTCATCGATAAAATTTTCGTCTACAATTAGATTATTATTGTTATTATTCATATTATTAACACTGATTGTTTTATTATCAAAATTGATTGTGGTATTAAAGAGATAGGAAAAATTTAGATTTCTAATATAATTATTTGATAAATCCAATTCTTTTAAATAACATAATTCATCATATGGTATTGTTAAATTTACCATTAAACGAAATATATTTCCCGATAAATCTAATGTTGTTAATTGTTTTTCATTTGTTGATCCTAGTTCAGCGGTTGTACTTGTATTTATTGATATTGTAAAATTATGTAAATAATTGTGTCCTACATACAAGTTTTGTAAATTTGTTAAATTTAAAAATATGTATGGATTAATATATAATAAACGGTTTTTCGTTAATTTAAGTATACGTAATTTATTTAATTTTATAAAACCAAGTGGTTCAATTAATTGAATTTTATTATTTGTTAAATCTAAAATCATTAAATTTGGTGTATAATAAAATGTATAATTTTTAATAATTTTCAATTGATTATCACATAATATTAATTCATTTAAATTTCTGGCAAATACAAAATTTGTTACATTTATTTGTACCAAATTACATGCTATATTAATAGTTTTTAGTGAACGAAATGTTTGTGTTAATTCAACGGGCATATAAAATATATTTGAATTTATAATTATTAATTCTGTTATATTTACTGGTACATTTACAATTTCTGTATCATTTTGAACTGTATCGCCATTAATTAATATTTCACGTTGTTCAAATGGTTGTCCAATTGTTATTGGAAATCCAATTAGAAATATATTCCGTATAAGACATGTTATTTTTTCATCATTTGTATTCGTATTTTTTGGATGTTTTATCACTTCATTACAATTTATTTCATATGTATGAACATTATCTAAATAAATTATTGATGTTATTAAGCATCTGCTTTTGCCACCATATAATATAAGAAAATAAAATTGAAATAAATTTTTAATTTAATTAATATAATATACACATTTTTATTATTATAATTTATTAAATAATATTTACAGAATAAATTTTAAATCCATTTTTTTTTCACGTACTTTTACGTTGAACAAATGATCTTATATAGAAGAAGATTTATTTAAAATATATTATCAATTTTATAGTAACAAACATTAACTTTGAACTAAAAGTACATATATATTTGTATTTAATTTTTCACAATAATTATTTGTTATCACAGATTTTTTTTTTGTATATTTTTTATTTTTAATTTTACATGAGGCAATTGTTAACTAAGACATAGGGTAAGTGAAGAGGCAATCGACACGCTACGATAATCTTATGTAATTTTGAATAAATTAATTGACGTTTTTTTTATATATTAATTACGTATTTTTGTTCAAAAAACTACAAATTTCGATCGAATTTACTCTGTTTCATAATCGAATTATCTAAAAACTTATTATTACCGCAATCACTATATCATAGATTACGAAAGTCGGACGACTTTTAATCTCCCCCGTGATGGTCACCGCAGACCACGTATTTTAAATCATTATACATATTGATAACAAGCATACGTTCACCGTTACACGTAATAAGGCATGTACTGTATAATATGCGATTGGAAAAACTATATTAATTATCTGCGATCAATTTCAGATAATGCAAAAAATAAATATAATAATGATTGGAAAAAATGTCATTAATTAACTAATGTGCTTATATAGCTTTCTCGACAAACAACCTTTCGACAAACATTGAGGCGGTTATGTAAAAAACTGATAACCGATCCGACTGGGATGCAGCCGGCAGTCGGCATATCCACAACTGTAGGATGGGATCATGACGTCTACGATACAATTACTTATAAAATAAATTTAAATTGCTATTACTTAAGCAGTTGGAAAGGAGTACTCGTAATATTTCGCATGTATATATGCTTGTGATTGAAAATAATATCACATATATTCATAATAAATATAATCTGAAGTAATAGTGAATTGGACATGCATAAAAGAAACTATAATACAATAGAGATTCATTTAAAAATGTGAATCGCTGCCAGTTTGTATTATTCTATAATAGGACAAAACATATATTATATTACGTTATACGGTAATAGATTTCATATATTGGAATATTTATACTTGGAAGCCTATATAGGCTATATATGTTTATGTGTTTACCTGAACTCCATCCACATGCCGAGTAATCCCTTGTTATTTAAAATATTTTCTTTATAAATATGTTTAATTTGTTTTAGTAATAACTTAATTTTTAAAAAACTTATATAAATATTTCAAAAACTGAATTTGTGGTTAATTTTATACGAATTAAAGAAAAGGTACCTTCATCATATACTATTTGTAAACACAAAATAAATAAAATGGACTGCACTGTTTCAATGTACGACGTAGTATATGTAAAAGTATTTTTAGTTAACACTCGTATATGTATCGATGATAACAATTTTAAAATTGTATATGTATTTGTATTAAATAATTTTTTTTTAATTATATTATGTATATGTACTTGCGTACACACAATAAAATTTAATTTTTACATTCGTGAACATAAAATACCAAATACACTTATCTTTTAATTCAGTTATTGACATTGTCATTTTTCATTGAAACGTGTCTAAATCTAAATAATCGGCATTCGATTACAATTTCATTCAATTTTTATATAAATAAAATATTATTATATTGTACTTTTAATTACCATTAATTTATTAAATATCAGTTAATAATAAATAAATATATTTATTATCGTTTTGTTTATATAAATTTAAGTTAAAAAATAAAAACAAGCATCAAAATTAGTTACTATAACTATGCAATCAACATTCGATAAATTAACGTTGAACGCAAATGAAATAAATATAATAAATGATGATAATAAATATATATTATGTATTGGACTATGTGTTCTTGATATAATTCATGTGTGTTCAGAATTTCCTGCAGAAGATTCTGATAAAAGGTATGTGTAAAAACCATAAATTATATTTGAATATATAAATTTGCATACTGTCTCACTAAAATCGTTCATTGTAATCTCGTATTATAAACGTTATATATGTATTTATGTAGATCAAATCATGGACGTTGGCAAAGAGGTGGAAATGCATCAAATAATTGTACAGTATTATCACAATTTGGTGTTAAATGTGAATATTTCGGTGTATTAAGTAAAACACAAATGTTTCAATTTGTTATCGATGATATGATTCGACGTAATATTCGTATGGATAATTGTGTGTACTATGACAATTGTCAAGCACCATTATCATCTGTTTTATTGAGTGAAAAAACTGGTAGCCGTACAATTATCCATTCAAATCCAGATTTACCAATATTAACATTTAAAGATTTCTTAAAAATTAATCTTATCGATTATAAATGGATACATTTTGAGGTAAATTGTAGCTTATCTTGTAAATTGTATATTATATTTATAGATATAAATTGTATATTGCCAGCTTTTTGAATATTATTTTTGTGTATTGATTGTGTGAAATGAGCGTTGTTTGTACATTAATTCTATATACATTTTGGATTTTTTAACGAAGAGAGGTGCGTAATGGTACAATCCTCATTCTTGTAGAGTTCCCACGCCGTAGTCCAGTTTCTTTTTCTATTAATTTTAGGATATAGAGTCGGTTTATTGGAAATACTTTGCCGTAATTTAAACAATAACATTGCAGATTATCTCTGCGTTTGCACATAAGTGCTCCACAATTTTCCGTTTATGCGATAAAAACTCACAGTAAAAATTATAGTTATTTATTTGAAAAATTTACTAAGCTAACCATCTCTTGTTAGTAGAAAATGAGTTGAATTAAAAATGAACAAAAACTCTTCACATGCTTGAATGAATTCGTGTGAATGTGATCGATCTATGGCCATATGCTATATATATATAATAAATACATAAATATAATATATTATTAGGGAAGAAATCCGAATGAAACAATAAAAATGATGGAACATATAAAAAAATGGAATATGTTTAAATCAGAGAATGGAAATATTATAATTTCATTAGATTTAGAAAAAATTTGTCCAGATAATTTAATTTTAACAAAACATGCAAATTATGTATTTCTTGGTAAAGATTTTGCTGTTCATTTAGGTGCAACAAATAAAAAAGAGGCTGTTTATAAATTACGTGAATTAACAGCAAAAGGGTATAATATTTATTTATTCAAAAAAACTAATGCAATTAACGTTAAGTTTAACAATTTTCTTAAAACTTATGGGTATATATTGTTGTATATATTATTTTAAGAAATACATTAATATGTCCTTGGGGTTCAGATGGTGTTGCTGCATTAGATGCAAACGATAAATTATATTTGGAATCGGCTATCCATCCTGAACATATTTTGGATACATTAGGTGCCGGCGATACATTTGCTGCGGCTACAATATTCGCATTAAGTAAAAATAAACCAATTGATGAATCAATTAGATTTGCAACGAAAATTGCAAGTATAAAAATTAGTAATTTTGGTTACGATAATATTGGTGAATATTTCCATTCTATCAAATTTTAATTGTATTAAATACTGTGTTATATTTATGCAGGTATTAATAAAATGATTGAATTTAATTTAATATAATTTTATTTCTATATATATTGAATTTATTTTATAATCTCTATATAATCTCTTAAATTTAATTAATTATATATAGTAGAGTATTACAATTTAATTTAATTTTATATTCCTTTTCTTTTGTACTAAATAATATATATATAAATTTAATCACAAACTAAATATATTAGTATAATTTTATATTGATTTTCATTTATACTTATTGATTGATGACTGTGACTATTTAGTATATAGATCTTTTTTTTCTTCTAATTTTTATACGGTTTATATGGATGCGGATGACTTGGTATATATTTATCAGATGGTCGATATTTCCATCGAGAACATAATTCATCGGTCATTGTTTTATTGTAACCAACCCTATAAATTTTTATAATGCAAAAAATAAATATAAAGAAAAAAATGGAAATTCAATTAATTAACTAATTTGTAAAATTAACTTTTCATCGTGAATTTTTCTCTTAACAACCCTTAATAATTTACAGAAAATATCCTATTAGAAAATGCATTTATACAACACTTCCAGTAAATTTAAACCAATTGGTAAAGACACAGATTTTTATCAATTCAGTTTGAAGTTCCCCAACAAGTCTTATGCCTGGATGTTTGTTCCATAGCTTGACCCATTCCGTCTTAGTTCGAGCCTTCCACCTTTTGCGAATAGTATACATTATCCTACTCCGCAGAAGGATTCAGAGCCTATGAAAGGAGTTTCTGATCTCCTTCTTACTAAGCTGTACGATTCTTCAATTTTCACTAAACCAGCTTTTTTGGTCAATCACCCAGTATAATGTTACTTTATGTTCCCACAGGTTTTGAGTATTTGGTTTTTTCGATCAGATACTCCAGCTACCGTGCTAATATTGTTCTTTGACCCATCTGTGTACCGCATGTGATAGCATGGTCATATCTATATATCATTCTGTCATTTAGTAATTCCAGTCGTGACACAATTTTGGAGAGATTTTTCAAGTGTAACCCCAATAGAAGGACTATATATAACTTCTTCTTTTCTATGCGCTTTCCGTTCTACATTTATAACATAATAAGATTTGCTTAAATGCTGTTATAATTGGTGGTTTATACACACACAAGCATTCTTCTTCACTTATACTAAATAGTGCAAAAAATAAAAATAAATAATTAAATAAAAATAAAATTATAAAATAAAAAAAAAAATATTTATTTAAAAAAATAAAATTGTGTTATCAATAAAAATATATAATTTAATATAATAAAAATCAGTCTTATAAAATTATAAAATATAGTTTTCCGATCATTTTTTTTTTTTTGCGTATATTTTAATTAACATTATTTTTTAAATTAATTAAATCCATTTTATCTCATAATATTAATTTTGTTATCTTATATCTATAGATAACATATATCGCACATTTGAAATAATACTCTCTCTATTAATTGTAAGTTATTAAAATATCTAAAAACAATAACACATAAACATTATTGAATAAACGTTTCAAACGTTTTTTTTTTTTTCAAAATAATTTTTAGTATAGCAACAATTAAAAAAAAAAAGTGTATATACAGACTAGTAAAATTTTAATTATTAATAAATATTTATAACAACTATTTCCAAATTAAAATATTTGCAGTTTGTTTAACGAAATTATAAAAATTTTGAAATGGACGAACAATAACATCTTTAAATAAATTTCGGGCAACTAATCCTAATGATTGTAATTTTAAATTAGAATCCATTCGTTCTTCGGCCGTACTATTATTTATGTGATAAACAATATTAGTTTTATTATTACTATTATCATTATCGTCAGTCGGATTGATTTGAAAGGAACGAGATATTATTTCTTCATTACTATTATTTATTATTTCATTTGATTCTATCAAATTATCATCATTGAATACATTAAAATGTATATCAATTTTATATGGTATAAAACTATCAGATAAATGATTTTCCAATGGACAATTGTCACTACATATAAAAAATAAAAAGTAAAAAAAAGTAAATAAATAATAAAAAAATAAATAAAATTAAACAATAAAATAAATAATAAAATAATATTTAAATTTTATATATTTTTGTTACCTTTGTAATGTTGAACATGGTCGACGTTCTTTAAAACAAGTTACCTGAACGACATTGAAAAATACAGCACCTAATGTATTTGCTGTTTCTGTGTATAAATGAAAATAAAAATATTATGAAAATAATAATATAATTTTTTACTTAAATATTTTACTATATTTAATATTTATTGACTTATTGAGTATATGCGATTTTAGAGTAGTTTAGAATAATTTTAATTAATTAAAATTTTTTTTTGTAGAGTAATTGAATTGTTATTACTATATGGAACCGTTTATCTTTTAATATAATTATATACAGGCCATTTGGTGAATTATTATATTATAACAACATTGTCTGCCATATTGACTGTAATGAATATCTTCGATATATAATTGCTCCGAGTTTTATTAAAATATATTGATGAAGATAATGTTGATAATTCAGTCAATCATTAACATATACATTTTTCAATGTAATGATAAATAGATTACGAGTATATGGGAATGTTGACCATAATTAATAACATTCATATACATTCTGAAGGAAAAAACCATAAGATTGAAAGTCGTACATTTGCAAACGGTTTGAATGAATAATTCAAATTTCAATTTTTATTATAATTTATCATAATTAAATTCGAGAATATAAATATGAGCAACTTGTACATTTGTTAAAAGATTTTTTAATATTATTCAATAGATTCACAAAAAATAAAATAAAAACCTATGGTAGTAATTATGAAAAGCTAGATTTTGAACGCTGAAACCAGATAAATAACATTCAATTTTCAATATCAGTTATATAAACACATTTTTCTGAATGAAATTATACTATAAATAATAATTTGTTAAATTTTCTGGCACATATGAATTATCATTATTTAATACAAAATTACACTGGCATCAAACGGAAAATAGGTCATATATCGGATAAAACTGTTGCATGCGTGATTGAAAAATGATCCGATTATTCAAGGGTATCATAAAACAAGAGATTTAAATATTCTTAATGGTATCGCAAAACACTCGTTGATCAAAAAGTAAAGTAAATATCATATATACCGCAAACATTCATAACATCCGACTATGTGTAACAATTTTTTAAATTCATTTGTAATTAAGTTTGTGATAAATGTTTTTCGTAATTCCATTATTTGTAAGTTATTCATTTTTTGATTCCATATGAACGAACAACAAATGGATAAAATAAGATTAATTGAACACGGGCACTTGATAGTTACGAATTACATAGATGAACACACAAACACACACTACCTATTTTGCGATACTACACATGTAAGTGTATATAAAATTATCCATGATGTCTTCAGAATGAAAAAAAAAAGATAATTTATAATTTTATTGAAATGTTTAATGGATTCTTATTATCAAAAAACATTTTCACACAATGAACACAAATTATATGACTATTAAAATAAAATAATAATCATATATTCTCATTTTACTTTCGTATATAGAAAAACATTATGAAATAAATAATTCTGCAGTTAACCTCAATTTGTTTGTGTTCCCGCATCATCAAATATATAGTTAAATTTTAAAATATTCTTATAAGATTATGTATTTCTTAAAAACAAGGTAACTAACAATACGAGTACAATATATTTTTTGTGTTATTTATTTAAAAAAAAAACTAAAAAACAATCATGTTTTTAAAAATAACAATTGTAATTATTTAATTTAAACAAAAAAATTGTTTTTCTATAAATTTTTATGATTGCGTGAAAGATAAACAAAATTGAAAATCCAATTCCCACACACACATTCACAAACACAAAATAATTTAGATTTGTTAGTACCTAAATAAATTTAATAAAAATATATTCACGATAATATATAATGCCCATATAACTATAATATATATCACAAATCACAGGATGTAGCTGTTGTATAGATCGTTACAGTCATTTGTAGCTGAACTAGCAATTACTCTGTATTAGATACTTTTAAAACCGATGTCTTTCACTTGTTTGTTTCCGCATTCAACATATTTTTTTCCTGCATATTATTTGTACATTACTAATATGCAAATTGATAGAGAAAAATATAATCATTTTAAAATTATAATTTTTATATATTTTTAATATATAATATATTATATAAAAATAAAATAATGGACAGAAATGTATATATAAGTTCTATCATGTGGAATGTGTTTATTATATACCTGTTGCTACACCCTGTATTATACTTATATTTAATTTATATATTTACTATACTATAATATATACAATATACAATATATTACCTGTATTTAAACTTTGTAAACATTTACGAAATCTTGCATCACAATCACAATGTGATCTTGTAAATTTTTGTCTATTACATAAACCACGACGACATTCACCCGGTGCCAATGTATTTGGACAAAGGTCATGTTCACGACAACAACGATCTTCATCAGCATATCTTCCCACTTCACTAAATTCAGATGCGATATTACCTAATATTTATAATATATATAAAAATTAATAACATTTAATAATTTATGTAATAATTTTATAATAATAATAATAATAATAATAATAATAATGATGATAATATAATATTATAATTATATAGGAGTGCTGTATTATTATTATTGGTGAATATATTATATATTGTGTACTTTTTTAATGATTATTTAATAAATTGCATTTTTCTTTAATGGTAAAGTTAAAGAAAAAAAAAAACAAAAATGATAATGAAAAAAAATGGTATATAAACAATAAAAGTTGTATAATTTGATGAAATGATAATAATTTAATCTTTTTGTTTAATTATACAATATATGAATATTTTTATTATTATATATAATTTTTTATAAACATGTTTTAAATTTCAAGGTTTAACTTATGTTTCTGAAAAAATATAATAAATATGTAAATTTTGCAAAATAAATTCACGCATTTATTTTGTTTATGTTTTTTTTTTTGTGGTTGATTATTTTGTAAAAAAAGAGTTTTTGAAATAATTTAATCTTATTTATTTTAACAATAATAATATTACAAAAAAACTATATATATATTTTTTATGAAAAATTGATCATTAAAATTTTACATATAATATTAATTACCTGGACCACACCATTTTGTTCCTGGATATATAAAACCTAGACCACCTTGTAGTTCACCTGATAGACCACCAGCTTCCATACAAACAGCTTCTAATGCTAATACATTTTCTCGTGGCACTTGACGTACACGCTTTTGATCAGCACTTAATAGCATACGTTGTATATCACCTCTGTATATATAATTTAATTTAACTTTTAAATATTATATTTTAAAAGCATTGTGAAATGCAAATTATTATTATTATTATTATTATAATTGATAATTAACGCATTTATTTTTAACAAGTATATTTGATTTTTTTTCTTATTTCCATGTAATCGTTTTTTTTTTTTTTTTTATTTAATACGAGTTTAATGAATATAGTCTTGACCTTAAATTTTTTATTTAATCAATAAGTTGAAGTTAGTCTTATTAATTAACTTAACAAAACTTATCATCTTTTTTTTTTATTAAATATGCATTTGTAAATTTATAATAGAATTGTGTTATAAATTAAATTAAATTCTAAATTTGGGTTTACATTAATCCCGTGGATTAATTCTCTGACATCCGTTTTTTTTTAGCAATTGCGTAATATATATTTATTTTGTATATAGAATTTAGTAAGGTATAAATTCTTTGTTATTTGTTTAGTTTAAGTAGGTGTGTGTGGTATATATTAACACGTTAATCGCCACGATAATATCAGAAAAATTTTCACATGGGCCATGGTAATTTTATTAAATAATTTAGTTAAAAATGTATTAAGGAAACTTAATGTATCACAGAAAAAATTTTTTTTTTGCAATATTTCATTTTATTGTTTGTAGTAAGCCAAGAAATTTTCAGGTTTTGTTCCTGATAGGCCAGCTTTCGAAACATAATGCAAATGTATCGTTTGCGTCGGACATCTGTGATGGGCGTGGCCTTCTACCTAATCACGTACGTCAGACATATATTTCTGACATGGCTCATGTAGAACTTCTAGGCGTCAGACACATATGACTGACATGGCGATTAACGTCGTGTTAATTTAATAAGAAAACTATTAGGATTATTGTTCCTATCTAATGCAGTAACTCATTGATAGCAGAGTTTTGGTTTTTTTTTTAATTCAATCCTAAAAACATCACAACGATTATATGACAATAGCTTCCATTCGATTGCAATATGTTTTGTATTTGGTTGTCTTCTTTTTTGCGATTATAGGATAAGACAGTATATAAATGGATAAATATAAAACTGCGTATTTATCATTATCCTGCAAGTTTTATATATATTATTTAACATTTCCAATATATGTATTTTGCCAAAATAATGTGGGCGATCACAGTGCATTAAAACATTTGAAATATATTTTCAGATTATATAGTAATTCAAGTGTTACTATAAATAAAATAAAAATATATTATTTTAAATTAACTTCAATAATATCAACATAACAAAAAAAAAACAGATTGATTAAATCGGATAATCCGGAAATTTTTCCCGACCCAACCTTGTTTGTTTGCATATAGCATTCATTAATATACATAAGTCATATATATATATTTATGTACATACAATAATCTAGTTCTACTAATTAATTTATAATGACAATCACATTTATTTAACCGCTTTATTTCTATATTATAATTACAAATTAAATGTTTTTTTGTTTTATAATGAAGGAGAAATTATATATATCTATAAATATTTGTTATTGTTAATAGTATAAATTACCTGTCTGTAAATAATTTACAATACGGACGTTTTGCTGACAATTCAATCATTCGTGACATTGTAAAGTCAGCAATTAATACGGCTGAATTAACAATTTGGTTGCCGCCATAAATTAGAAATGTGCAAATAAATAGTAATTTTTTTAAATGGATCATCTGTGTGCAGTAACAACAACAAAAAAAAATATATAAAATATATTAAATTTTTGTCACAGTAAAATATCTAAAATTATAATCAAATAATAAAAATATATATATATGTTTTATAGGATATTTTGAAATACTATAAATAAAATAATAATAATAAATATTTGATAAATATATGAGTATATTTGTATAGATATTTCTATTTGGTAATCATTTGATTACAGATATATATCAAAATATCAAAATTTAATTAATTATTTTATTTATTTATAATTTTACAAAATTTTGTTGTTTTTCTTTTTTTTTTTTTTTGGTCAATTCTATTGTGCAAGGTATTAAAAAACAATGTGTGTTGACATTTTACAAAAAAACCGTATTTGTAGTATTGTAGTAGGTAAATAAATGAGAAAATCTATGCATATATAGATACCAATTTATACGATTGTCAACTGTTGGAATGTATTTGTATGAAGGTCATTTTATAAATATATAATAGATGACACTTTCAAATTTTTAAAAAATGCCTTAACAGGATTTTGCATTGTTATAAGATATAGTGTTATGTTCACAAATTTAAATAAATTCTTGACTTATAAGTAAATGGGCATCATAAATAAAAAATTAAAAATCGTGTCCATGTGGTCTCTAAATAATATTATTATACTAATAAAAAAATGAAGTCAAATGGAATAGAGACTTATAATACAATTAACTATAATATTATTTTACCTATGGTTTTATTTTTGTATTTTATATATTTAAAATAAAAACAGTGTCACGTTTTTTTTTTTTTTTGTAATACTTCAGTTTTATTTACATTATAACTTTATAAATTAAAATAATTTTTTCCCGCACTATTTAATTATTACTCATAAAATGTCAACAATTATATATTATTATTATATATACTCAACGGTGCAGATGGAAGAAGAAACTGTATGGTTTATTATATAATAATAATAAAAGTACCTTCATTTTTGAGTTTATTTGAGTTAACTATAAAAATCTATATCTATATGTATAAGTAAATATAATATAGTAATTAATATGGAATATATTATATTTCCATATATATATGCTAATGCATATATTAAATTACAAGTTTATTAAATATAATGAAGTGGATATACATTACCTACTTAACTACATACTAACTACTTGCATATATATTAGAAAAAAAACTGCTAGGTTAGCATTTACACATTACCATTTTAAAGTGTATTATTATTATTATTGTATTGTATATATACAAAATTTAGTATATGTAAATATATATAGTACTTTAAATATACAACGAAGTGTATTAAAAATATTATATAGAAAAGGACTAATCATAAAAATAATTAATAAACCCGAATTGTTCTATACGACTATTTTTATTACAATATTATTAAATATTTGTATATTGTATTTTATTTTGTTTATCTGTAATTACAGACTAGATAATAGTCTGTATTTAGTTTATAGTGAATTTATAAAATTTTATATGTGTACTAATTTTAAACCTATATTCTTATCGCACGCAGTGACAATTAAGTCCTTCTATTTGTTATTTTGTATGGCTGTATTGTTTTGTAAATAAAATAAGAGGTGGTGCAACAATGTTATTATTTATGGATTTTATTGTCAATCGAGTATAGTGATAATGAAAGAAATTCCTTCAGAGTGTGGTTATTTTTATTACCAGACCCCGCTTACACGCGCATATATATAAAATATAATATAGTAGTAAAATAAATTGACAAGAATATAGCGTTAAAAACCCTTAATAATTATAGATATATCCGTATTATTATCGTTGATCCATATTTTAATGTGTGCATCAATTTTATCTATGTAATATTATAAAATTTGCTTTGTTCGTTGTATGTGTTTGCCTTTGTGTATATATATTTCAATGCATATGATGGACACAAATGTGATGTGATAAAACCTTTATTATAAGTTATTATACTTTTGAACAGATTTCAAATTTTAGCTATATACCAACAGTAATTTAATATTTTTTTACAGCCAAAAGTATAGCGAACATAGATTATTATACTATATTTTTTTTGTTATCTTCAGGTAAAATTAGATTATTAATTATCATCATTTTTTTTAGATAGTTTTTTACATTGGTTTCATTTCATTTTTGTTTACAAAATTAATAATAGATTTAATCAATTTTTAACCTTTTGTATATAAGTTCAAAAACTGATTTATTCATTTTTAAACATATGGTCGATTTTCTATTCAATGTGAGTGAAAATTCAACGAACGTGCGCGCTGATATTGTATGAAAATTGAAGCAATATAAATTTATACACTTATTTCATATACAATTTTACTGACATCGCAAATAATTGTTCATATTGTTCTTTTGAACACTGAGGAAACAATTTTATTTGCTATGAAAATTTGGAATTTGTAATTCTGTATTTCAAAAATGGATATCGATAGAAAGCTTGTATGGCTTGTATATAAAATTAAAAAAGATGCTAATTCATAAAAGTTGATTTACCGGAAAATTTATAGTGCTGTAAATTCAAATTTTTTATCATATTGTAGTCTATTAATAACTCTACTGCCCGAAAAATATATAGCGTATTGTAATATGAAGACGTTTTATCAATTATTGTGATTAGTTACAGTGCATATGTCATTGTATCCGAAAATTATCAGTCTAATTCCGGTATTCATATAATATATACTTTTTCCCACAACTCAATTGAATTAAGAAGCGAATATTATTAAAAATACAGGTATGGCGACGTCATTAACACATTACCACAATATCTATATTGTTATATTTATCATTAAAATAAGTGTTTTTTATTAAAGGATGTTACGAAACATAATTGCAAACCAATTTCTGCGCATCGTTATATACGCACATATAGAGTTATTTACCAAGTTATATAACCATGGGAGTACTACTCTGGGAGGTATGTCTGACTAATCAAATCGGTATAGGTGCGCGGATACATTAGATATTTTATAGGTTACTACAAACAGTGTATATGGAGAACCCTTAGTTATCTATTATTTACATATTAATTTTTCAAATATATCAAGCAGTTATATCTTCTTTAATGTGCTATATTACTTGTATGTAAGCGAAAACTTAATACTAAACAGCGGCATTATTTCATATACCATAGTTATAAATAATATACACATCGCAGATAATTATTAAAATAATTTAAAATCGTAAAATTGTACAAAATATTAAATATTTAAACCAGTATACAATTTTTGCAGAAACTTTCTAGATTACTACTTATAGCTTTATGTACCATATATACCATATATATGAATGCGAGAATATAGTATATCTGCAGATTTGCAGTATATGAATATATATTTAATACATAATTTTGTATATACCGACCGTGGTGATTTTACCATTTCGTGTATACGTTTCATATATATAACGTGCACTATATATGAGGTGGATAATTTCATTTTATAAGTACATATTTATTTTTTTTAACAATTCTATATATTTTTTTGTTATTCTATATCGCTTTGTTTTTTTATTTATTTTCATTTGAGTGGCACATATTTTTTATACAATTAAAGTAAAAAAGGAAAAAATGGCTTCTGGCATAATAATAATATTATATATAAATAAAGCATAAACATATAAAAATGTAAAACGAGAAGAATTTGCATAATCCTTAACTTTTGTTTAAAAAATATGAAAATTCTAGTACATGAAATATTTACTAAAATCGTATATATAAATTCTTCAATTAAAAAAGAATTGTTTCTTGAAGTATTCCGTGAAAATATTTAACAAATAACTTTAACTTTTTCTTATCTTATTTAGTTAGCGCATAAAACAAGTCCATTTAGTGTTTTATGAATAATATAGTTGTCCATGAATTGGGGGTTTAGGGGATTTTTTTTTATCATAATAAATACACTTTCCTTCCGATGTTATACGAATATAACATGGTCATGAATGGAATTATAAAAAATTATTTTTCATTTACCGGAAATTAGTGGTTCAGTTAATTTTTTATTTAATTATTGCCTTAATAGAATTATTGTTTGCAAAATGATTAAGAAGGTTTTTTTTGTAGTTGTTTTGCAAAATACACTTGTCTATAATTATAAATTCATTATTTTATTTGCATTGATATTTTATAACTAACAAAACATTTTGTTGTTGTTGTTGTTGTTGTTGTTGTTGTTGCCTGTTATATATGCAACTAAAAAATAACCAAAAAATATATTTATATTATGCAATAAAAAATTGAATCGACAAATATTGAAAGTATACATATATTGTAAAAACCATCAATATTTTCAATGATTATAATAATTTAAGTCCCTCAAACATCACATGATATTGTATAATCTAAAATAATGAAGATTTATTTAATTTAAAAAAAAAAGTATATAAATAAAATACATTATTTTATTTTATATTTTTATACCGTCTATAATTATAATTTATTTGCTCTTGAGTATTTCTCATATACACAAAATTGGACAATATAAATATACAATAAATAATTGTAATAATTGAACTTGAAAGTACGTTAACATAAATTTATGTGTACCATCAACCAAATATATTAATTTTTTTACTACATATTGAAAATTTATTTATATTAATTTGACTGTATATTTTATTTTTATTATATGTTAAGAGTTACAATAACAATAAAAATAAAATTCCATAATATAGGCAAAATTGTTTTAATATTGATCGCTTTATTTATATATACTTAAGTTAATGGTCTTAATATCTTCATTGAAGACAGTTAATCGGAACACTCTTTCGGATTACCGCACATAATTGAGATAATATCGTTATAAAATTCTCTTGTTTTTCATTCTGAAAAATTAATTCACACGAGACGAATACATATAGAATTGATTAAAATGCTGTATATAGGTTTTGTAGAATGGAATAACAAATTCGTTGACATGTGATATATCTTGACCAAATTCATTTTCAATAACATGTTCAGAATAGTATTATAAGATTACTTATCCTAATCAATGCTTCTACGTATATAGTAGAGTACTAGTTCCAATACAGTACTGACTATTCATATTCAATAATTTAAGTACACAACTAATCTTTATAATCCCATTGCAAAGCAACAATCATAATTTCATTAAAATCATTAATAAAGAGATCATCCTATTGTACAATATGCGATCACGCAGAATTTTCAAGTGTGATGAGTACCAAGAAAAAATTTATTAGGAAATATTTATGTATCGATCATTTGTAACGTTTCTATATACCAAATTGTATCCAAATTGCCTCATCCAATTTTGTGTAATCTGCGCCATAACAAAACTGCGTACTGCGGTGAATATAAATTTTGAATGAGCCGAGAAATTATATTCCTCCATTCGAAAATTTTATTTGAGATTGAATAAGAAATGATGGAAGCAAAAATTTTCTCTGAGTACAATAAATTGCTATTCTTTGAATATATTGCAATGCTTTTGGAATTCCAACAGTGCAACGTTTTCGCAAAACGACAGACATACACTGAAAATAAATTTGTTCATAATTTCAATGAATAGCGTTTATAATATATTATTGAATGAATGAATTCGCGATCATTAATTAACTAATGCGCAGAATAATAAGTTATTAAACAGAACGCATTGAAAAAATGAATAATATTCATCAAAACAATTATACAATTCTTTAAACCAACATAGTTGAAAAACATTCATTTTCGGTATTATGTTTTAATGAATTATTCGTTGATTTAATAAATGTTCTTTCATTTTAACAATAAACCATGTTCCTTGGAGCAAAATTAATTAATATTTCATTGTTTTGACGTTACTTTTTATTTGGTGGATCCATGTACTTTTGTTTTCAGGGTATCTAGACAATATGTGGTTTTAAGATTATTTTAACAAAATAACTATGGCAATGAATGTTTATCGAACGTACGCGAATTTTTGAGTGGTGTAAGCTTTTTCAAGATGACCGAGAAAAGTGATCGTCTGACCATCACACTAACTATTAGTATGATTACTGAAATTGTATAGAAATGGGTTGACAAAGAATGCGTAAATAATTTTAATACGCAAAAACTATGTATGATTGTAAATTTCTCACAATCGAATGAAAAATGTATAAAATTTCAAAATGAATAAAAATTTCAAAGAAAATATTACTATTTACATATGAATACAATCATTGATTGATTCATTGTGATTACATTGTCTAATGTTATTAATAATCTAATTATTAATGGCATGTATAGAAGTATAATTTTATGAAAATAATAAATTATTTAGATACTTTTGATTATATTTATTTATGGATAACATTTACAATGAACCAATAAAATCTAAATAAATAATACCATCATTCATTCTTTTATAAAAATTAGCCAATATTTTTACATTAATAAAAATTATTATAGTAATGTAAATAACTAATCTAATTGGTATATAAACTAATTAATATTATTAAAATATTTTGATAATAATTAGTATATATATAAATAAAATTATAACCTTATAATTTAACATATACTTTTCATATGTTGTTAAATTATACGTACACTATATTCCAATATATTTTCTATTTATATATTGATTTAATTCTTTTCCAATATTTTACGGAAATTACGTGTACGAAAAAAAAACTATTCTATAAAAAAAATGTAAAAATGTTTTTGGATATAAATATATATATAGGCATTTTGCCAGAAATAATAAATAGAGTTTGGGGTAATAATTTGTGGGTGGTTTACATACGTAACAAATATATAATAATAATAGGAATATAAAGTATAAAGTATAAAGTAATATATAGTGATAAAAATATATAGTATAAATACTAAATTATATTCGAATAATAATATGCATATATTACTTAATAATAATTTACCTTTTATACGTTTTGAAGAGAAATGTAAATAGCAATATTATATTGATTTATATATAATATATTTTTATTTTTTCAATAAATATTAACATTATTATTATTGAATAAATAAGTATTAGTAGAGATTGGGTTTTCTCGGTTTTTTTAATTATCGAAAATGTTTTGAATATTTTTGAAATCATAAATAATCCGAAACATTAACTTTTTAATTTAACATATTCATATAATACCAATAAAATCAAAAATTTGCTTAAGATCTAATCTTTTAATTTAAGAAACGTGTCGATGTGGATACCAAGATTACCGGAAGTCTCTCATTTTGCTTATATAGCTGTTAGTATGGATAGATAATATAAAAAATGCATATAATTTCGTGTGATATATATATATAATTAATTCAATGATTTAGAACAGATTAATTACTTGCGATAATAAACTCTCATTATATATATATATATGTGTGTATTGATGTGTTTATAAGTGGAAAATTGTTGTAACACATATTTAAATTGATCCAATTGTATATTAGAAATAGTAGCAGTAGCAAATAGCAATATTGTGGTTTTTCTCACCACCCACCACCACCTTATAAATTAAAACTTTAGTCAAACGAACGTTAAGTTTTTTTTTTCAAATTTTACATTTGTCTGCAAAACTAAGATGATAATATTTAAAATATAATACTGCAATAAAATCAATATATTGTAGCTATAATTAAAATTATACTAAAAGAATAACGAATAAATACCAAAATGATTTAATTTTTTAATTTCACAAATTTCTCGATGAAATTTCGTACGGAAAAAATTCTCGTTCACTATCAATCTCTATAATTATTATAGTATATTTAATTTTTATGGTCTATATATATCTATATTAATATGTGTCTCTTAAAATAAATTAAACTATATACTTAATATATAATAATATAGAGTTCCTTAATTATTTTTTCTATTTTTGTACATCAATTAAGCTTTAAAAAATCATTGTTTGTATATGCATAATAAAAATTTGATGATTAATCGATTTCTATATATAATATACATTTTGTATTTAAGATTGTAATCTATATAAATTTTAGTGTGGTCTGGTCAATATATTGTAATATAATATATTGAAGTTTATATAATGTGGTGTGGTGGTGTAAACAAATTTAATCACACTACATTATATAATTTTATGTATGTAAGTTATGGGAAAAGTTCCGGAAAATTCGGATTGGTTGTTATCACGAACTAAATTTCCAGAACAATTATAAGAAAAAATTAATCAAAATCATATAAAAATGTCGATTTTCCAGAAAATTTAGTTAATGTTAATGCTTTTTTTTTCCATATAATTTAGTGTCGCATAAAAACAAGTACATAATTTTTTCTTATATTATTATACTTAATTTTTATTCTTCACATTTTTGTGTAATAAATATATATGCGCAAAAATAATTAGTTTATCTATAGAATATTTTGAGAATGTTGAACTTTTATAACCGCTATTTATTTAAACACACGATTAAATATGAACTTAATTCAACAATATTGTATTGTATTTTATAAATTATTCACGATTACATCATATTATTACATCAATTCTTGCATAGAAACATTATATGTTAGTAAATTATGAATGTAAATTTAATTCTTTTCTTACACACACACACACACACACACACACACACACACATAAATACACATTACCATTTAATATTCCTTTTTTATTTACATAAAAATAATAATTTTCTTATATTACAATGAATAAATAACATCACCATGCACATTTAATTCTTGATGATATTCTAAATTGGTCCGCCGTTCGCCAAACAAACATTTATAATATGATCTGCAATTTATATCAAACTATTATAGTTTGGCGTGTAGCCAGCAATCGAATCGATATCATTCTAATTGCTATTATAGATATTCTAGATAAAATGTATATTTTAGTGAATAGTTTGTGGACAAAAAATCTGGGTTTAACACCAAACACTAAATTAATGAATAATTGCAGACATTATTTTTAAAAGATATTTTATATAGATTTTCAAAATGTATAATCGCAATTTCCAATCTTCCATATATATAGCGTAGACTTTTTAAATCTATGTATATACGCGCACGCGGTCAAAAAATATTGTCGATTTTTCATTTTATATTAATGAAAATTCAAAGAAATTGGTGTACTGTGTAACTATTTATAAACGTAAAACACCACAAAATGGTTCAACCAATTATATGGTACAGTATCATTAAATTTTTTTAAACGGCAAATCGACCATATATTTGGAACGTGAATATATATATATACTTTTCAGACCACACGTGGTTCAAAAGATGCTATATATACGAAAACTGAATGAACTGAAATATGAAATTTTATACAGCATTCACCTTGCATATACTCTCCAGATCTGGATCTTTCAGGCTATTACTATTATCTATTACGATCTCTACAGAATATTTTGATGTGCAAGAACATTATATATATATGAAAATTGTTTATACCAGTCGTTTATGGTGAATTCAATATGTTAATTTATAGGTATTTTGATACCCAATATCACAACATAGCATATTCTAAGTCCATATATATTGAAATGCATCAGCTATATGATTCAGTGGATCAAAAAAAGGAAAAATCCTTTGAAGAAATACAGTACTCATTCTGTTAATATGTGCAATTAAAATGTATAACGTTTTAAAATATGTAATAGAAAAGTACACATATATGGAGATTTATTATTAATAACCAATTGATTTTAGTTTTCAATTCGGGAACGATATTATGCAATTCTCTACTGTATTGTATATGTTATACCTGCAAGTACGTACAAAGAGATACACACTTAATATATTTTGATCTGCTGTTATCATATTGTAACTATATGTACATTTAAAAATTATAATAACAAACAAATATCTTATTATCACTTATCTATCTCCATCTACCTATATATATATATATCTATTTAAGTGCATATATGAATATATTTGATGAGACTGTAACACTATTTATATAAATTATAGTTATAAATATTTCGTTATTATTTATTCAACATATATAGTTTATTTCAAAATGAATTTAAAAAATATCTATATTATAATTTATTTATTTTCGTCTTCTTTATACTTGTGTGTTTTGAAATAATATAAAATCATATATTAAACATATTAACAATTGCAATCCAAATACATATTGTGTTTATATTATTTTATTTATATGCAATATATTTTATTTATTTACTTTAAAATTATAATAAATTTAAAAATATATAATAATACAATATATAACTTCTTATTATTTAATGATATGCATATAAAAGAAAATATAAATTAAAATTATTATTATAAGAATATTTGGAAAAAATAAAATATTTCGTAATTATGCATTTATTTATTATTTTTTTTTTACGTATATATGAATTAAAAAATAAATAAATTATGTATAAAATTTATATACTTATATATTATTAGTAGAAACAAACGATATTTTAACAATAGAAATAACTAAAACAATCAGTATAAAATAAAATAAAATAAAATAAAATAGTATAGAATAAATATACTTTTCACACATATACCATAAAATATAAAATAATAATAATTAATATAAATAATGCAATTTTTTTTGAAAAAATATTTTATCATACATTTTTTTGTTAATTTTTAAAATATACCATTTAAATTAAAAATTTTCCAATAATATTCACAATAAATACACAACAAACATTAATACTGTGGCGTGCATATAATCACAATGCCAACACTTTCAATATCGAATAACAACTAAATATGAAAATTTAAAACACCTTGTGCTTTGATGAATATATAAAGAAAAAAAAAACAAAAAATTAAGATTTAATATTATTAAAAAAATAACGTTGCTATAGCAGATAACAAAAGAGACTGGTTTTATTATTATTATTATTATTATTGTTATGTATAATAATGCGAATGTTCAATGTGTGTGTATATATATAAAAAAAAGTGTTAGGAAAACTTGATACATTTTCATTATTTTATCACTGTCGATAATACGATTCAACGAACTGATATGCAAATATTTTATATTTATGTTAATACAATAATTATGTAAATATGTAAATATAGAGAAACAATTAATCTACTATCTACAATTTATTATCGACTAGCATTTTGTTATTAATATAGAATAGTATATTTGTGAAAATTTAAAAAAAAATATATGTTTTACTCTTGTTATACTCACTACTGCATTATTATACACATTAATGCATTATGCAGCAAGCTTTTATGTATATACATTCCATACTTATTTTAGAATTCATAATATTGCCAAATTTTTTCTCTCCTTTTTCCTTTCTCGATATCTCTCTGTCTCTTCCACCCGCTTTTCCTTGCTTGTAATATTTTATATTATGTATTTTCTTACATATACAATTGTATATATTGATATAGGTACTGGATTCATATAAAGAAAAAGGATTATTAAAATGTGCTTTTTTCTATTTATTTATACAAATAATGTCCATATGCAATATATGTATAGTGATAAAAGCTAAAATATTTATGTATAATATATTTTTATATTTTTATATATCAGCGATGCTGAGACAAAAAACGAAAAAAGAAGTATTAGTGAGGTATACACCTATATACACCTGCTGTCCCATAATAAACCGGAATGGATTGAAAAAAAAAAACACAAAAATACATGTTAAATTATTCAAAATAATCTACATCAACAGAAATACATTGATTTGCACGTTCAAGAAGTGCTTGTGCTGGTATCTGTTGCTGAAATACTGTTGAGAACGGTGCATGGTCGTCGCCTTTTGAATTTCTTCAATTGATACATAAAGATTTCCTTTTATAGCCAAAACGAAGTTTTGGGAATAGAAAATAGTTACAAAGAAGCTAAATCTGTGATTATTATTAAACGATATGCTGATGCATTATCGTGCACTATAACCTCCAACTGCCTGGTTCTTGATGTTTAGGACGAATACGACTTAGTAAACACTTCAATACATCAATGTAATACTTTAGCAGCATTAACAGTTGAACTACAGTTGCAAAAAAACTCTTTATGAATCATTCCTTTGGAATCGTAAAAAGAAAAGTATTGTTTTGGTTTTTACTTCAATAAGAGCAAATTTTTCGGACCGCCATTCTGCACCGTGAAATTTGGTTTCTAGCTCATATTGAAAACACCATGTCTCATAGCATCACTAACAATCGATCCTCACAGAACATAATTACAAAAAAACTAAAAAACGGCGCTACGTATGCTATGGTTTACATAGCCATTCGGTTTATAATGGGACAGAGGGTGTATATAACATTGTATTTGTGAGTGCATAACTCAAAGATATATTATAAATTGAATTTATTACATAAATAATATATTAACTACTATTTTTTTTTTTTTTTTTTTTTTGTTTTAGGATTATTGTGCTATGGGCAAATAATTAATGGACACCAACCGATCGTTAGTAAGAATACTTTCCAATAATTATATTAATACTAATTATATTGATATTAATTATAATAGTGATAATAATTACAATAACGATATTTACGGAACAAGTATTTTGGCATTGATATTTCAAAATAACATGAATGGTTATCCAGAAGGAAGAAGGAAATCCACCGGAAGACCTAGATGCAGTGAAATCCTTAAAATTTGTGATTGGAAGACGTTAGCTGCAGATAGGTCAAGTTGTAGAAGGCTGAATTTTAATGCCATGGACTAAGTAAGTAAGTAAATATTTCAAAAAGAACAACAACAGCCTGTTCTGTAATATCGAAAATACTTTATATTGTTATATTTATTATATAGAATTTAATTTAATTTTTTTTGTAGTAGCGCTAGATTCATTTCATCTTTCCAATTTAGGTTCGTACGTGTAGCATTCATGTTTATTTTGAATTAAAATCTGAACCACAGGTTTATATGCGTCTGCAGGTGTGGTCTGTAGATAGATGCTGATGGAGAGTAAAATATCTATAATATAATTATATGTATGTAATACGGTAAGGCACAGTTATTAGTAGTTAGCCTATAAATTCTATTGAAAAATATATAAAAAATTAATATTATTATGGATTGAAAACGATAAAAACAAATCACTTTCATATTTTCGTTAAATTTTTTTACTATGTATCTTTTCTAATATAATACCCGTACCTTAAAAAATCTAAAACATACAAATGTATTATTTTTCTTCAATGTAGTTATAACAAGAACCATATATTAAATAAAATTTGCTTATAATTAGAAATATTATAACACATTTGAAAAATATCAAATCGTATGATAAAGATAGTGAACATAGAACGAATAAACAAAACACACATCAATAATAATCTATAATTAATAATTTAATAATATACAAAAATCAGCAATATTGAAATGGAAATTGAAAAAATAACGTAGCTTTAATTAAATACTGATTGCCTGATACAATCGAAAAATTTTACTATGCGCATTGAACTAATAATACAATAAAATAAAGGAAAAAAAACTCAACATGCACGATAGAGACAGAATAAAAGAACGAACAAAAGCTACATTCATTGTATTGTCCATTGTAAATTTAATGGTATGTAACTGTTAAACAGAATTTGAAGACAAGTATATTATTTTTCAATTTAAAATTTTAGTTTTTTTCACTTTTCATCATCATCAATTTTAAAATTATTGAAGTGATGTCGTTGCTGTGTACAGTTTTTATTCGTTGTTCTAACTGTATTGTATAATTAAATATTGTTGTTTCGCGCATATTGATTTTTTTTCTCTTTATTGTACTTTAAAAAGTTTATTAAATCTAATAAGAAAATGTGCATTTTTACTATTTATAAATAAATAAATAATTATTATATTAAATAATTATATTTTATATTATGATATTAATAATTTATTTATTCGCAGAACAACTAACAACCATCAGCAGCTGTGGCAGAAGCAACACCATTAC
This sequence comes from Bibio marci, assembly GCA_910594885.2. Classification (NCBI taxonomy): domain Eukaryota; kingdom Metazoa; phylum Arthropoda; class Insecta; order Diptera; family Bibionidae; genus Bibio; species Bibio marci. The sequence continues at coordinate 46,946,874 of OU343116.1, read as the reverse complement.
TTGATCAAAAAAAAATACTGCAGCATGTCTTTCAACAGCAACAAATTTAAATAATTCAATTTAGGTTGAGAATTCAATAAGAGGTTGTCATTAATATAAAATAAAATAATTTAATAATTCCAGCTGATGTAATTGTCTTGTATTGGAAATTAAATTGTGAGTATGTAATATTAGTTTTAAGTTTTACTATAGTTTTACTAAAGGCATTTTATTTCAATTAGGTTGCTTAAAACGTTGTGTACATTTTAAAACCATCAATTTATATATAACATTCAATTACAAATTAAATTGTCCAATAATACAACCACATTGTCAGAGTGATTTGATAACAGCAGCATATTATTGATAAAATTAGATTATGGACAATTATTTCCAATAGGGTAAATGATATTTTGAATTTGTGATATAAATTTATTTATAATATTTAAGTTTTTTTTATTGTTAACAACGTAAAATTATAAGGTGAATTAATTTTTAGTCAATCAATTAAAGATATGAACTTTATAAAATTTTATGTGAACCAAATCTTGGTACCCATTCCGAAATGTATCTGGAATATAGGGACGAGCTATGCTCGTGGATACATCACAGTAAATGTGTGTATCTGTGCCAATGACAGGCATCTTCACAAATCTTAAGGATTTGGAAGAGGACATTAAATTGCGTAATTCGCTGTCGTTTGACTGCGCGTCAGCTATGTCCTTGTAATTTACGGATTCACCTAGCTGAACCTCGTCCAGCCGCGATAGTGCATCCGCAACTACATTGTCCTTGCCGGAAATGTAGCGTATGTCCGTCGTAAACTGACCAATGTAGTCCAAATGGCGTAGTTGTCGTGGAGATGCTTTATCTGATTTTTGCCTGAATGCAAAAATCAGTGGTTTGTGGTCTGTCTAAATTGCGAACACTCTTCCTTCCAACAGATGTTTGAAGTACCTGACGGCTGAATACGCGACCAGGAGTCCACGATCGTAAGTGCCATAGCTCTTTTGAGCGGCATTTAATTTTGATGAAAAAAATCCAAGCGGACGCATGTCGCGATCACTGACTTGGTGAAGAGCTGCACCGATTGCGGTTTCAGACGCATCCACAACCAGACATAATTTTGAATTGGGCGACGGAAATGCCAACGTCGCCGCACGACACAATAAAGCCTTACACGTTTCAAATGCGGCTAGAGATTCCGTGGACCATTTAATAGCACGTTTATCGTTTTTCTTTTTGCTGCCAATGAGGAAGTCATTCAAGAGAGCTTGACTTTCCGCAGCACCCGCAATGAAACGTCGATAAAAATTCAATATGCCAAGGAATCTACGTAGATCCTTCACAGTTTTGGGAGGTTCGTACTCAACTATTGCCCTGACACGCTCCTCCAGTGGACGTATTCCGCTCTGGTCAACTGTGTGACCAAGAAATGTAACTTTGTCATGAACAAAATTACATTTCTTCTCGTTTATTGTGAGGCCATACTCACGTAGGCGTGTAAAAATTGACCGAAGATGGGTCATATGCTCGACTTCGTTTTTCGAAGCGATGAGCAAATTTCACCAACTGTAGGTTCTGTTGGTGTGCCGGCACCATCGTCTAGTGTAGCTACAACATTATCAGCAGGAGAACCTAGTGGTACAACCTCACAAAATATAACTGAAAGTGCACATTCAACTTCTGGTGGGGCAGTTCGAAAAAAAAAAGAACATGTAAAAACTAAGGATGTACATACTGAAAAAAAAATTGAACCAGAAATTCAGCAATCCCAACAACCATCTCAAGCAATTAGTCCCATCGAAAGTTTGTCGACCCAGTTGGGTAAAGTTGATATAGCACCAGCACCAGAAAAGAAAAAAAAGGGATATGTAAAAAACAAGGATTTACGTGCTGCAAAAAAAATGCAAAACGAAGCTGCAAAAACAACAATGGTACCAACACAATTGTCAGCTGCATCAACTGTACCAATCATGACGAACATCATGCAAGTAGTTAAATCGCCTGGGACGAATGGTTATAAGGAAAATATATTTACAAACTACTTAGAAATTATTCTTAATAAAATGATACCCCGTGAATACTATTATGATGTAACTATTGAGCCACCGCTTCCAAAAAAATTATTGCCACAAGTTTTTGAAAAATTTCGCGCAACAACTGGATGGTTGCAAAGTCTTTTCGACTATAGATTTAGAGCGCGCTTATCATCAAATCCCGGTACAACCGGAAGACATACCAAAAACGGCTATTTGTACGCCATTTGGTTTATACGAATTCACACGAATGACGTTTGGTTTGCGCAATGCCGCCCAAACGTTCATGAGATTGTATTGTCAATGTAGACGTAGCAAAAATCGAATTCACGTAACACATTGTGTATGAATCTCATCTTTTTTTTTTCGAACTGCCCCACCAGAAGTTGAATGTGCACTTTCAGTTATATTTTGTGAGGTTGTACCACTAGGTTCTCCTGCTGATAATGTTGTAGCTACACTAGACGATGGTGCCGGCACACCAACAGAACCTACAGTTGGTGAAATTTGTGCTGGTGAACTGTGGCGTCCTAGAGTTGGCCATTGTTTCACTTCACCTACATTAGGATTTGGGTCTTGTTGTTGCACATGCGATTGTTTTTTTTTATCTGTTCTTTGAAATTCATCAGGTTTACCAAAACTATCATCTTGTCGGGTTTGTTTGTCTCGTCCTCTGCCTTTACCCCTGCCTTTTCCTTTGCCTTCCATCTTTACAAAAAAATATTATATAGGCGTTGTTTAGTAACAAGAAATAAATAATAAAATATATAATGGAAATAATTAGTTAAAATTTATCGATTCTAAAAACTAAACTTCTAATCCAAAACAAAAATTATTAGAATTTCACAATGTTACGTTATGTAGCAGAGCAGTGTGACACCATTTTATCAGTAAATACTAACTACACAATGCCTTGACAATGACGATTCTAGTCTATTCTACTTCACTCCAACAGCAAGGCAAAGTTGATTATTATTACTTTTAATTAACGTCCTGTCGGCGTGGCTGTTAGTAATCGTCTGTCTTGTCCACGTCTCGTTCAACCGTCAATTAATGTCATTGTCGATTAATGTCATTGTCGATGCGAACCGTTATCTGCTTGTGTTCCTTGCTGAACACAAACCTATGACGGGTTCACACCGACGTTGTCTTGACGTGTCGCCACAGTACTCCCCCCCCAGTGGGCGTGCATAGCCCACGATAATGAATCACGCGGGATGGAGACACAGTTCGTGGCAGGTTTTCCATGACCATTGTACCATTGCCAAAGAAGATGGCAATAGTATTTTAGTAATAATAGAGAAACAAAAAAAAATGAAGCATTAATACAAAAAAAAAAAAAAAAAATTTTGTTGGGTCATGAAAAACCACTCGACAGTTCGCGCTTACACAGTGCGATACCTTGAAGGAGGACGAACAATCCTTCCGGAGCGGGTTTTTGTTTCCGGCAGTGCTGAAAATTTAACACCAGGTGTGCAAACTACTGCTCGATGTGGCTCCGTATCGCCGTTGAAGTTGTCAGTGGTACATTTTGCACCGAGATTGGCTCAGAAGTTTCAGAGCGGTCGACGTAACATGGCTTCAATCTGTCGATTGAGATGTTAGTCTTTTTTCCATTTATTACAAGAGAATAATATTTTTCCGAACGGCTCATGACCGGGAATGGACCCTCATAAGGAGGTTGAAGAGACCTACGTACCGCGTCGGTACGAACGAATACATGGGAACACGTTGGGAGATCCTTGAAGATGAACACATCCTTATTTGAATGCCGTGTAGGCAGGACTGGTCTGATGTGTTGCATGTGTTCCCGTAGTCCGCGGATATAGTCGTTGCAGTCGCGTGACAGTCGCGGAGTTTGAAGCAGGTCATACGGCAGACGTAGATTTTGACCGTATACCATTTCGGCGGCAGTGGCGTTGAAATCAGAAATGGGTGTGGAACGTAAACCAAGAAGTATAAACGGTAGTTCCTTGCTCCACTGTCCACCAGCGCGGCACATTATAGAAGCCTTTAAAGTGCGATGCCAGCGCTCTAATTTTCCGTTGGCCTTCGGGTTATAAGCGGTTGTTCGCTTACGTTGTGTACCTAGTAGCTTGAATAATTCGCGGGCCAGTTCGGATTCGAACTGGGAACCCTGATCAGTTACGATCGAAGCGGGTGAACCAAATCTTGGTACCCATTCCCTAATTAGGGTGTTAGCTACCGTTTCGGCACGAATGTCTTTCAGGCCAACACGTGAATCTGTCTATTAATGTGAGTACATAACGATATTCCTCGGACGGCGGAAGCGGTCCAACAATATCGAGATGTATGTCATGAAATCTATGTTCGACAGGTGTGAAATTTCCAATGGGACTTTTTACATGTCGTGAAATTTTTGATCTTTGACAAGGTATGCATGCTCGCGCCCAATTACGAGCATCCTTGTTTATCGATGTCCATATAAATTTATCTGCCAACAATTTAGTTGTGGCTCTAATCCCAGGGTGTGTTAAATTATGGACAGATTCGAAGATTGATCTTCGAAATGTATCTGGAATATAGGGACGAGCTATGCTCTTGGATACATCACAGTAAATGTGTGTATCTGTGCCAATGACAGGCATCTTCACAAATCTTAAGGATTTGGAAGAGGACATTAAATTGCGTAATTCGCTGTCGTTTGACTGCGCGTCAGCTATGTCCTTGTAATTTACGGATTCACCTAGCTGAACCTCGTCCAGCCGCGATAGTGCATCCGCAACTACATTGTCCTTGCCGGAAATGTAGCGTATGTCCGTCGTAAACTGACCAATGTAGTCCAAATGGCGTAGTTGTCGTGGAGATGCTTTATCTGATTTTTGCCTGAATGTAAAAATCAGTGGTTTGTGGTGTGTAAATCGCGAACACTCTTCCTTCCAACAGATGTTTGAAGTACCTGACGGCTGAATACGCGACCAGGAGTTCACGATCGTAAGTGCCATAGCTCTTTTGAGCGGCATTTAATTTTGATGAAAAAAATCCAAGCGGACGCATGTCGCGATCACTGACTTGGTGAAGAGCTGCACTGATTGCGGTTTCAGACGCATCCACAACCAGACATAATTTTGAATTGGGCGACGGAAATGCCAACGTCGCCGCACGACACAATAAAGCCTTACACGTTTCAAATGCGGCTAGAGATTCCGTGGACCATTTAATAGCACGTTTATCGTTTTTCTTTTTGCTACCAATGAGGAAGTCATTCAAGAGAGCTTGACTTTCCGCAGCACCCGCAATGAAACGTCGATAAAAATTCAACATGCCAAGGAATCTACGTAGATCCTTGACAGTTTTGGGAGGTTCGTACTCAACTATTGCCCTGACACGCTCCTCCAGTGGACGTATTCCGCTCTGGTCAACTGTGTGACCAAGAAATGTAACTTTGTCATGAACAAAATTACATTTCTTCTCGTTTATTGTGAGGCCATACTCACGTAGGCGTGTAAAAATTGACCGAAGATGGGTCATATGCTCGACTTCGTTTTTCGAAGCGATGAGCAAGTCGTCAATGTAGACGTAGCAAAAATCGAATTCACGTAACACATTGTGTATGAATCTCATGAACGTTTGGGCGGCATTGCGCAAACCAAACGTCATTCGTGTGAATTCGTATAAACCAAATGGCGTACAAATAGCCGTTTTTGGTATGTCTTCCGGTTGTACCGGGATTTGATGATAAGCGCGCTCTAAATCTATAGTCGAAAAGACTTTGCAACCATCCAGTTGTTGCGCGAAATTTTTCAAAAACTTGTGGCAATAATTTTTTTGGAAGCGGTGGCTCAATAGTTACATCATAATAGTATGCACGGGGTATCATTTTATTAAGAATAATTTCTAAGTAGTTTGTAAATATATTTTCCTTATAACCATTCGTCCCAGGCGATTTAACTACTTGCATGATGTTCGTCATGATTGGTACAGTTGATGCAGCTGACAATTGTGTTGGTACCATTGTTGTTTTTGCAGCTTCGTTTTGCATTTTTTTTGCAGCACGTAAATCCTTGTTTTTTACATATCCCTTTTTTTTCTTTTCTGGTGCTGGTGCTATATCAACTTTACCCAACTGGGTCGACAAACTTTCGATGGGACTAATTGCTTGAGATGGTTGTTGGGATTGCTGAATTTCTGGTTCAATTTTTTTTTCAGTATGTACATCCTTAGTTTTTACATGTTCTTTTTTTTTTCGAACTGCCCCACCAGAAGTTGAATGTGCACTTTCAGTTATATTTTGTGAGGTTGTACCACTAGGTTCTCCTGCTGATAATGTTGTAGCTACACTAGACGATGGTGCCGGCACACCAACAGAACCTACAGTTGGTGAAATTTGTGCTGGTGAACTGTGGCGTCCTAGAGTTGGCCATTGTTTCACTTCACCTACATTAGGATTTGGGTCTTGTTGTTGCACATGCGATTGTTTTTTTTTATCTGTTCTTTGAAATTCATCAGGTTTACCAAAACTATCATCTTGTCGGGTTTGTTTGTCTCGTCCTCTGCCTTTACCCCTGCCTTTTCCTTTGCCTTCCATCTTTACAAAAAAATATTATATAGGCGTTGTTTAGTAACAAGAAATAAATAATAAAATATATAATGGAAATAATTAGTTAAAATTTATCGATTCTAAAAACTAAACTTCTAATCCAAAACAAAAATTATTAGAATTTCACAATGTTACGTTATGTAGCAGAGCAGTGTGACACCATTTTATCAGTAAATACTAACTACACAATGCCTTGACAATGACGATTCTAGTCTATTCTACTTCACTCCAACAGCAAGGCAAAGTTGATTATTATTACTTTTAATTAACGTCCTGTCGGCGTGGCTGTTAGTAATCGTCTGTCTTGTCCACGTCTCGTTCAACCGTCAATTAATGTCATTGTCGATTAATGTCATTGTCGATGCGAACCGTTATCTGCTTGTGTTCCTTGCTGAACACAAACCTATGACGGGTTCACACCGACGTTGTCTTGACGTGTCGCCACAGTACTCCCCCCCAGTGGGCGTGCATAGCCCACGATAATGAATCACGCGGGATGGAGACACAGTTCGTGGCAGGTTTTCCATGACCATTGTACCATTGCCAAAGAAGATGGCAATAGTATTTTAGTAATAATAGAGAAACAAAAAAAAATGAAGCATTAATACAAAAAAAAAAAAAAAAATTTTGTTGGGTCATGAAAAACCACTCGACAGTTCGCGCTTACACAGTGCGATACCTTGAAGGAGGACGAACAATCCTTCCGGAGCGGGTTTTTGTTTCCGGCAGTGCTGAAAATTTAACACCAGGTGTGCAAACTACTGCTCGATGTGGCTCCGTATCGCCGTTGAAGTTGTCAGTGGTACATTTTGCACCGAGATTGGCTCAGAAGTTTCAGAGCGGTCGACGTAACATGGCTTCAATCTGTCGATTGAGATGTTAGTCTTTTTTCCATTTATTACAAGAGAATAATATTTTTCCGAAAGGCTCATGACCGGGAATGGACCCTCATAAGGAGGTTGAAGAGACCTACGTACCGCGTCGGTACGAACGAATACATGGGAACACGTTGGGAGATCCTTGAAGATGAACACATCCTTATTTGAATGCCGTGTAGGCAGGACTGGTCTGATGTGTTGCATGTGTTCCCGTAGTCCGCGGATATAGTCGTTGCAGTCGCGTGTCAGTCGCGGAGTTTGAAGCAGGTCATACGGCAGACGTAGATTTTGACCGTATACCATTTCGGCGGCAGTGGCGTTGAAATCAGAAATGGGTGTGGAACGTAAACCAAGAAGTATAAACGGTAGTTCCTTGCTCCACTGTCCACCAGCGCGGCACATTATAGAAGCCTTTAAAGTGCGATGCCAGCGCTCTAATTTTCCGTTGGCCTTCGGGTTATAAGCGGTTGTTCGCTTACGTTGTGTACCTAGTAGCTTGAATAATTCGCGGGCCAGTTCGGATTCGAACTGGGAACCCTGATCAGTTACGATCGAAGCGGGTGAACCAAATCTTGGTACCCATTCCCTAATTAGGGTGTTAGCTACCGTTTCGGCACGAATGTCTTTCAGGCCAACACGTGAATCTGTCTATTAATGTGAGTACATAACGATATTCCTCGGACGGCGGAAGCGGTCCAACAATATCGAGATGTATGTCATGAAATCTATGTTCGACAGGTGTGAAATTTCCAATGGGACTTTTTACATGTCGTGAAATTTTTGATCTTTGACAAGGTATGCATGCTCGCGCCCAATTACGAGCATCCTTGTTTATCGATGTCCATATAAATTTATCTGCCAACAATTTAGTTGTGGCTCTAATTCCAGGGTGTGTTAAATTATGGACAGATTCGAAGATTGATCTTCGAAATGTATCTGGAATATAGGGACGAGCTATGCTCTTGGATACATCACAGTAAATGTGTGTATCTGTGCCAATGACAGGCATCTTCACAAATCTTAAGGATTTGGAAGAGGACATTAAATTGCGTAATTCGCTGTCGTTTGACTGCGCGTCAGCTATGTCCTTGAAATTTACGGATTCACCTAGCTGAACCTCGTCCAGCCGCGATAGTGCATCCGCAACTACATTGTCCTTGCCGGAAATGTAGCGTATGTCCGTCGTAAACTGACCAATGTAGTCCAAATGGCGTAGTTGTCGTGGAGATGCTTTATCTGATTTTTGCCTGAATGCAAAAATCAGTGGTTTGTGGTCTGTGTAAATCGCGAACACTCTTCCTTCCAACAGATGTTTGAAGTACCTGACGGCTGAATACGCGACCAGGAGTTCACGATCGTAAGTGCCATAGCTCTTTTGAGCGGCATTTAATTTTGATGAAAAAAATCCAAGCGGACGCATGTCGCGATCACTGACTTGGTGAAGAGCTGCACCGATTGCGGTTTCAGACGCATCCACAACCAGACATAATTTTGAATTGGGCGACGGAAATGCCAACTTCGCCGCACGACACAATAAAGCCTTACACGTTTCAAATGCGGCTAGAGATTCCGTGGACCAGTTAATAGCAAGTTTATCGTTTTTCTTTTTGCTACCAATGAGGAAGTCATTCAAGAGAGCTTGACTTTCCGCAGCACCCGCAATGAAACGTCGATAAAAATTCAACATGCCAAGGAATCTACGTAGATCCTTGACAGTTTTGGGAGGTTCGTACTCAACTATTGCCCTGACACGCTCCTCCAGTGGACGTATTCCGCTCTGGTCAACTGTGTGACCAAGAAATGTAACTTTGTCATGAACAAAATTACATTTCTTCTCGTTTATTGTGAGGCCATACTCACGTAGGCGTGTAAAAATTGACCGAAGATGGGTCATATGCTCGACTTCGTTTTTCGAAGCGATGAGCAAGTCGTCAATGTAGACGTAGCAAAAATCGAATTCACGTAACACATTGTGTATGAATCTCATGAACGTTTGGGCGGCATTGCGCAAACCAAACGTCATTCGTGTGAATTCGTATAAACCAAATGGCGTACAAATAGCCGTTTTTGGTATGTCTTCCGGTTGTACCGGGATTTGATGATAAGCGCGCTCTAAATCTATAATCGAAAAGACTTTGCAACCATCCAGTTGTTGCGCGAAATTTTTCAAAAACTTGTGGCAATAATTTTTTTGGAAGCGGTGGCTCAATAGTTACATCATAATAGTATGCACGGGGTATCATTTTATTAAGAATAATTTCTAAGTAGTTTGTAAATATATTTTCCTTATAACCATTCGTCCCAGGCGATTTAACTACTTGCATGATGTTCGTCATGATTGGTACAGTTGATGCAGCTGACAATTGTGTTGGTACCATTGATGTTTTTGCAGCTTCGTTTTGCATTTTTTTTGCAGCACGTAAATCCTTGTTTTTTACATATCCCTTTTTTTTCTTTTCTGGTGCTGGTGCTATATCAACTTTACCCAACTGGGTCGACAAACTTTCGATGGGACTAATTGCTTGAGATGGTTGTTGGGATTGCTGAATTTCTGGTTCAATTTTTTTTTCAGTATGTACATCCTTAGTTTTTACATGTTCTTTTTTTTTTCGAACTGCCCCACCAGAAGTTGAATGTGCACTTTCAGTTATATTTTGTGAGGTTGTACCACTAGGTTCTCCTGCTGATAATGTTGTAGCTACACTAGACGATGGTGCCGGCACACCAACAGAACCTACAGTTGGTGAAATTTGTGCTGGTGAACTGTGGCGTCCTAGAGTTGGCCATTGTTTCACTTCACCTACATTAGGATTTGGGTCTTGTTGTTGCACATGCGATTGTTTTTTTTTATCTGTTCTTTGAAATTCATCAGGTTTACCAAAACTATGAACACAAACCTATGACGGGTTCACACCGACGTTGTCTTGACGTGTCGCCACAGAATAAAAAGAAAAACGGATATCTTTGAAAATATGGTGTTGGACGCTATTCAAAGATTAACAATGTCTGCACACACATAACTTTCGGCCATTTTTGTTGGGAATTTTGTGGAAAAAAGTCCACTATTTTCAGCCATAATTTTTCACGAAATTTTCCGGAATTTTCATTTTTTGTTTTTCATTTTTAACCCACTTAGAGGCTGAATTTTCGAAAAATCTCAACGGATTCGTGTTCGCACGATCACCCCCGATCGTTTGAGCCTATTTTCGGCCATTTTTGTTGGAAATTTTGTGGAAAATTCCGAAAAATTTCGTGAAAAATTATGGCTGAAAATAGGCTCAAACGATCGGGGCTGGTCGTGCGAACAAGAATCCGTTGAGATTTTTCGAAAATTCCGCCTCTAAGTGGGTCAAAAGTGGAAAAGAAAAAAATTAAAAAAAAAATTTGCCTCCTGGTAATTCTGCGCGACTGTTACTTCGTCTAAAAAATGCCTGGTATTTTAGTGGAAATTTTTATGGATTTCTTAAAAACGCTATAACTCAGCCGTTTGAAGTGGTAGGCGGGTGGGATTGGTGTCAAACGATAGATAATTACATAACCTATCTTTTGGTATCCTAAAAACGTGGACTTTTTTCCACAAAATTTCCAACAAAAATGGCCGAAAATAGGCTCAAACGATCGGGGGTGATCGTGCGAACACGAATCCGTTGAGATTTTTCGAAAATTCCGCCTCTAAGTGGGTCAAAAATGAAAAAGTAAAAAATAAAAAAAAAAAAAAATTTGTTAATTAATAAAATGGACATAAATTTCAATATATATTATTAAATTTTTATTTTTTTCTAATTTTACAATTACAATAATGTTACAATAAATGGTTATATTATTGTTATAATATAATAATAAAAATATCATTGATTATATGATCGTTATAATATCTTGATGAATATCGTAATTATGCAAAATGTAAGTACAATTTATAAATTGAATGAATAAAAATTTTTAATACTAAATAAAATTAATGTATTATTTGTTCATTTTAAATATATCTTCTTCTTCTTCTTCTTAAGTCATATTTTGCTCCAAGTGGAGCTTTATGTCATCTAATAAACCTTTCATTACAACCAAGTTGGTAAATTACTTCGCATGGGAGTATATAACAATTTACAAATTGTGTACTGTACAGTACTGTTATTAACTAAAGATTGATGTTTTCAAAATACTATTATTTTTATATTGGTGATTAGCCCATAGTTATGTGTGTGCAGACATTGTTAATCTTTGAATAGCGTCCAACACCATATTTTCAAAGATATCCGTTTTTCTTTTTATTCTGTGGCGACACGTCAAGACAACGTCGGTGTGAACCCGTCATAGGTTTGTGTTCATAGTTTTGGTAAACCTGATGAATTTCAAAGAACAGATAAAAAAAAACAATCGCATGTGCAACAACAAGACCCAAATCCTAATGTAGGTGAAGTGGAACAATGGCCAACTCTAGGACGCCACAGTTCACCAGCACAAATTTCACCAACTGTAGGTTCTGTTGGTGTGCCGGCACCATCGTCTAGTGTAGCTACAACATTATCAGCAGGAGAACCTAGTGGTACAACCTCACAAAATATAACTGAAAGTGCACATTCAACTTCTGGTGGGATAGTTCGAAAAAAAAAAGAACATGTAAAAACTAAGGATGTACATACTGAAAAAAAAATTGAACCAGAAATTCAGCAATCCCAACAACCATCTCAAGCAATTAGTCCCATCGAAAGTTTGTCGACCCAGTTGGGTAAAGTTGATATAGCACCAGCACCAGAAAAGAAAAAAAAGGGATATGTAAAAAACAAGGATTTACGTGCTGCAAAAAAAATGCAAAACGAAGCTGCAAAAACATCAATGGTACCAACACAATTGTCAGCTGCATCAACTGTACCAATCATGACGAACATCATGCAAGTAGTTAAATCGCCTGGGACGAATGGTTATAAGGAAAATATATTTACAAACTACTTAGAAATTATTCTTAATAAAATGATACCCCGTGCATACTATTATGATGTAACTATTGAGCCACCGCTTCCAAAAAAATTATTGCCACAAGTTTTTGAAAAATTTCGCGCAACAACTGGATGGTTGCAAAGTCTTTTCGATTATAGATTTAGAGCGCGCTTATCATCAAATCCCGGTACAACCGGAAGACATACCAAAAACGGCTATTTGTACGCCATTTGGTTTATACGAATTCACACGAATGACGTTTGGTTTGCGCAATGCCGCCCAAACGTTCATGAGATTCATACACAATGTGTTACGTGAATTCGATTTTTGCTACGTCTACATTGACGACTTGCTCATCGCTTCGAAAAACGAAGTCGAGCATATGACCCATCTTCGGTCAATTTTTACACGCCTACGTGAGTATGGCCTCACAATAAACGAGAAGAAATGTAATTTTGTTCATCACAAAGTTACATTTCTTGGTCACACAGTTGACCAGAGCGGAATACGTCCACTGGAGGAGCGTGTCAGGGCAATAGTTGAGTACGAACCTCCCAAAACTTTCAAGGATCTACGTAGATTCCTTGGCATATTGAATTTTTATCGACGTTTCATTGCGGGTGCTGCGGAAAGTCAAGCTCTCTTGAATGACTTCCTCATTGGCAGCAAAAAGAAAAACGATAAACGTGCTATTAAATGGTCCACGGAATCTCTAGCCGCATTTGAAACGTGTAAGGCTTTATTGTGTCGTGCGGCGACGTTGGCATTTCCGTCGTCCAATTCAAAATTATGTCTGGTTGTGGATGCGTCTGAAACCGCAATCGGTGCAGCTCTTCACCAAGTCAGTGATCGCGACATGCGTCCGCTTGGATTTTTTTCATCAAAATTAAATGCCGCTCAAAAGAGCTATGGCACTTACGATCGTGAACTCCTGGCCGCGTATTCAGCCGTCAGGTACTTCAAACATCTGTTGGAAGGAAGAGTGTTCGCGATTTACACAGACCACAAACCACTGATTTTTGCATTCAGGCAAAAATCAGATAAAGCATCTCCACGACAACTACGCCATTTGGACTACATTGGTCAGTTTACGACGGACATACGCTACATTTCCGGCAAGGACAATGTAGTTGCGGATGCACTATCGCGGCTGGACGAGGTTCAGCTAGGTGAATCCGTAAATTACAAGGACATAGCTGACGCGCAGTCAAGCGACAGCGAATTACGCAATTTAATGTCCTCTTCCAAATCCTTAAGATTTGTGAAGATGCCTGTCATTGGCACAGATACACACATTACTGTGATGTATCCAAGAGCATAGCTCGTCCCTATATTCCAGATACATTTCGAAGATCAATCTTCGAATCTGTCCATAATTTAACACGCCCTGGAATTAGAGCCACAACTAAATTGTTGGCAGATAAATTTATATGGACATCGATAAACAAGGATGCTCGTAATTGGGCGCGAGCATGCATACCTTGTCAAAGATCAAAAATTTCACGACATGTAAAAAGTCCCATTGGAAATTTCACACCTGTCGAACATAGATTTCATGACATACATCTCGATATTGTTGGACCGCTTCCGCCGTCCGAGGAATATCGTTATGTACTCACATTAATAGACAGATTCACGTGTTGGCCAGAAGTTTTCCCTATGAAAGACATTCGTGCCGAAACGGTAGCTAACACCCTAATTAGGGAATGGGTACCAAGATTTGGTTCACCCGCTTCGATCGTAACTGATCAGGGTTCCCAGTTCGAATCCGAACTGGCCCGCGAATTATTCAAGCTACTAGGTACACAACGTAAGCGAACAACCGCTTATAACCCGAAGGCCAACGGAAAATTAGAGCGCTGGCATCGCACTTTAAAGGCTTCTATAATGTGCCGCGCTGGTGGACAGTGGAGCAAGGAACTACCGTTTATACTTCTTGGTTTACGTTCCACACCCATTTCTGATTTCAACGCCACTGCCGCCGAAATGGTATACGGTCAAAATCTACGTCTGCCGTATGACCTGCTTCAAACTCCGCGACTGTCACGCGACTGCAACGACTATATCCGCGGACTACGGGAACACATGCAACACATCAGACCAGTCCTGCCTACACGGCATTCAAATAAGGATGTGTTCATCTTCAAGGATCTCCCAACGTGTTCCCATGTATTCGTTCGTACCGACGCGGTACGTAGGTCTCTTCAACCTCCTTATGAGGGTCCATTCCCGGTCATGAGCCTTTCGGAAAAATATTATTCTCTTGTAATAAATGGAAAAAAGACTAACATCTCAATCGACAGATTGAAGCCATGTTACGTCGACCGCTCTGAAACTTCTGAGCCAATCTCGGTGCAAAATGTACCACTGACAACTTCAACGGCGATACGGAGCCACATCGAGCAGTAGTTTGCACACCTGGTGTTAAATTTTCAGCACTGCCGGAAACAAAAACCCGCTCCGGAAGGATTGTTCGTCCTCCTTCAAGGTATCGCACTGTGTAAGCGCGAACTGTCGAGTGGTTTTTCATGACCCAACAAAATTTTTTTTTTTTTTTTTTTTATTAATGCTTCATTTTTTTTTGTTTCTCTATTATTACTAAAATACTATTGCCATCTTCTTTGGCAATGGTACAATGGTCATGGAAAACCTGCCACGAACTGTGTCTCCATCCCGCGTGATTCATTATCGTGGGCTATGCACGCCCACTGGGGGGGGAGTACTGTGGCGACACGTCAAGACAACGTCGGTGTGAACCCGTCATAGGTTTGTGTTCAGCAAGGAACACAAGCAGATAACGGTTCGCATCGACAATGACATTAATCGACAATGACATTAATTGACGGTTGAACGAGACGTGGACAAGACAGACGATTACTAACAGCCACGCCGACAGGACGTTAATTAAAAGTAATAATAATCAACTTTGCCTTGCTGTTGGAGTGAAGTAGAATAGACTAGAATCGTCATTGTCAAGGCATTGTGTAGTTAGTATTTACTGATAAAATGGTGTCACACTGCTCTGCTACATAACGTAACATTGTGAAATTCTAATAATTTTTGTTTTGGATTAGAAGTTTAGTTTTTAGAATCGATAAATTTTAACTAATTATTTCCATTATATATTTTATTATTTATTTCTTGTTACTAAACAACGCCTATATAATATTTTTTTGTAAAGATGGAAGGCAAAGGAAAAGGCAGGGGTAAAGGCAGAGGACGAGACAAACAAACCCGACAAGATGATAGTTTTGGTAAACCTGATGAATTTCAAAGAACAGATAAAAAAAAACAATCGCATGTGCAACAACAAGACCCAAATCCTAATGTAGGTGAAGTGAAACAATGGCCAACTCTAGGACGCCACAGTTCACCAGCACGAATTTCACCAACTGTAGGTTCTGTTGGTGTGCCGGCACCATCGTCTAGTGTAGCTACAACATTATCAGCAGGAGAACCTAGTGGTACAACCTCACAAAATATAACTGAAAGTGCACATTCAACTTCTGGTGGGGCAGTTCGAAAAAAAAAAGAACATGTAAAAACTAAGGATGTACATACTGAAAAAAAAATGGAACCAGAAATTCAGCAATCCCAACAACCATCTCAAGCAATTAGTCCCATCGAAAGTTTGTCGACCCAGTTGGGTAAAGTTGATATAGCACCAGCACCAGAAAAGAAAAAAAAGGGATATGTAAAAAACAAGGATTTACGTGCTGCAAAAAAAATGCAAAACGAAGCTGCAAAAACAACAATGGTACCAACACAATTGTCAGCTGCATCAACTGTACCAATCATGACGAACATCATGCAAGTAGTTAAATCGCCTGGGACGAATGGTTATAAGGAAAATATATTTAGAAACTACTTAGAAATTATTCTTAATAAAATGATACCCCGTGCATACTATTATGATGTAACTATTGAGCCACCGCTTCCAAAAAAATTATTGCCACAAGTTTTTGAAAAATTTCGCGCAACAACTGGATGGTTGCAAAGTCTTTTCGACTATAGATTTAGAGCGCGCTTATCATCAAATCCCGGTACAACCGGAAGACATACCAAAAACGGCTATTTGTACGCCATTTGGTTTATACGAATTCACACGAATGACGTTTGGTTTGCGCAATGCGCCCAAACGTTCATGAGATTCATACACAATGTTTTACGTGAATTCGATTTTTGCTACGTCTACATTGACGACTTGCTCATCGCTTCGAAAAACGAAGTCGAGCATATGACCCATCTTCGGTCAATTTTTACACGCCTACGTGAGTATGGCCTCACAATAAACGAGAAGAAATGTAATTTTGTTCATGACAAAGTTACATTTCTTGGTCACACAGTTGACCAGAGCGGAATACGTCCACTGGAGAAGCGTGTCAGGGCAATAGTTGAGTACGAACCTCCCAAAACTGTCAAGGATCTACGTAGATTCCTTGGCATATTGAATTTTTATCGACGTTTCATTGCGGGTGCTGCGGAAAGTCAAGCTCTCTTGAATGACTTCCTCATTGGCAGCAAAAAGAAAAACGATAAACGTGCTATTAAATGGTCCACGGAATCTCTAGCCGCATTTGAAACGTGTAAGGCTTTATTGTGTCGTGCGGCGACGTTGGCATTTCCGTCGCCCAATTCAAAATTATGTCTGGTTGTGGATGCGTCTGAAACCGCAATCGGTGCAGCTCTTCACCAAGTCAGTGATCGCGACATGCGTCCGCTTGGATTTTTTTCATCAAAATTAAATGCCGCTCAAAAGAGCTATGGCACTTACGATCGTGAACTCCTGGTCGCGTATTCAGCCGTCAGGTACTTCAAACATCTGTTGGAAGGAAGAGTGTTCGCGATTTACACAGACCACAAACCACTGATTTTTGCATTCAGGCAAAAATCAGATAAAGCATCTCCACGACAACTACGCCATTTGGACTACATTGGTCAGTTTACGACGGACATACGCTACATTTCCGGCAAGGACAATGTAGTTGCGGATGCACTATCGCGGCTGGACGAGGTTCAGCTAGGTGAATCCGTAAATTACAAGGACATAGCTGACGCGCAGTCAAACGACAGCGAATTACGCAATTTAATGTCCTCTTCCAAATCCTTAAGATTTGTGAAGATGCCTGTCATTGGCACAGATACACACATTTACTGTGATGTATCCACGAGCATAGCTCGTCCCTATATTCCAGATACATTTCGAAGATCAATCTTCGAATCTGTCCATAATTTAACACACCCTGGAATTAGAGCCACAACTAAATTGTTGGCAGATAAATGTAAAAAGTGTCCACGTTTGAAATCCGGAAAAATTTCGTGATAAATTACTGGACTTTCTTCCACAAAATATCCAACAAAATGGCCGAAAATAGGCTCAAACGATCGGGGGTGATCGTGCGAACACGAATCCGTTGAGATTTTTCGAAAATTCAGCCTCTAAGTGGGTTAAAAATGAAAAACAAAAAATGAAAATTCCGGAAAATTTCGTGAAAAATTATGGCTGAAAATGGGCTCAAACGATCGGGGGTGATCGTGAGAACAAGAATCCGTTGAGATTTTTCGAAAATTCCGCCTCTAAGTGGGTCAAAAGTGGAAAAGAAAAAAATTAAAAAAAAAATTTGCCTCCTGGTAATTCTGCGCGACTGTTACTTCGGCTAAAAAATGCCTGGTATTTTAGTGGAAATTTTTATGGATTTCTTAAAAACGCTATAACTCAGCCGTTTGAAGTGGTAGGCGGGTGGGATTGGTGTCAAACGATAGGTAATTGCATAGCCTATCTTTTGGTAACATAAAAACGTGGACTTTTTTTCCACAAAATTTCCAACAAAAATGGCCGAAAATAGGCTCAAACGATCGGGGGTGATCGTGCGAACACGAATCCGTTGAGATTTTTCGAAAATTCAGCCTCTAAGTGGGTTAAAAATGAAAAACAAAAAATGAAAATTCCGGAAAATTTCGTGAAAAATTATGGCTGAAAATAGGCTCAAACGATCGGGGCTGGTCGTGCGAACAAGAATCCGTTGAGATTTTTCGAAAATTCCGCCTCTAAGTGGGTCAAAATTGGAAAAGAAAAAAATTAAAAAAAAAATTTGCCTCCTGGTAATTCTGCGCGACTGTTACTTCGTCTAAAAAATGCCTGGTATTTTAGTGGAAATTTTTATGGATTTCTTAAAAACGCTATAACTCAGCCGTTTGAAGTGGTAGGCGGGTGGGATTGGTGTCAAACGATAGATAATTACATAACCTATCTTTTGGTAACATAAAAACGTGAACTTTTTTTCCACAAAATTTCCAACAAAAATGGCCGAAAATAGGCTCAAACGATCGGGGGTGATCGTACGAACACGAATCCGTTGAGATTTTTCGAAAATTCAGGCTCTAAGTGGGTTAAAAATGAAAAACAAAAAATGAAAATTCCGGAAAATTTCGTGAAAAATTATGGCCGAAAATAGGCTCAAACGATCGGGGCTGGTCGTGCGAACAAGAATCCGTTGAGATTTTTCGAAAATTCAGTCTATAAGTGGGTTAAAAATGAAAAACAAAAAATGAAAATTCCGGAAAATTTCGTGAAAAATTATGGCTGAAAATAGGCTCAAACGATCGGGGCTGGTCGTGCGAACCAGAGTCCGTTGAGATTTTTCGAAAATTCCGCCTCTAAGTGGGTCAAAAGTGGAAAAGAAAAAAATTTTAAAAAAAATTTGTCTCCTGGTAATTCTGCGCGACTGTTACTTCGTCTAAAAAATGCCTGTTATTTTAGTGGAAATTTTTATGGATTTCTTAAAAACGCTATAACTCAGCCGTTTGAAGTGGTAGGCGGGTGGGATTGGTGTCAAACGATAGATAATTACATAACCTATTTTTTGGTAACATAAAAACGTGGACTTTTTTTCCACAAAATTTCCAACAAAAATGGCCGAAAATAGGCTCAAACGATCGGGGGTGATCGTACGAACACGAATCCGTTGAGATTTTTCGAAAATTCAGCCTCTAAGTGGGTTAAAAATGAAAAACAAAAAATGAAAATTCCGGAAAATTTCGTGAAAAATTATGGCCGAAAATAGGCTCAAACGATCGGGGGTGATCGTGCGAACAAGAATCCGTTCTGATTTTTCGAAAATTCAGCCTCTGAGTGGGTTAAAAATGAAAAACAAAAAATGAAAATTCCGGAAAATTTCGTGAAAAATTATGGCTGAAAATGGGCTCAAACGATCGGGGGTGATCGTGCGAACAAGAATCCGTTGAGATTTTTCGAAAATTCCGCCTCTAAGTGGGTCAAAAGTGGAAAAGAAAAAAATTAAAAAAAAATTTGCCTCCTGGTAATTCTGCGCGACTGTTACTTCGGCTAAAAAATGCCTGGTATTTTAGTGGAAATTTTTATGGATTTCTTAAAAACGCTATAACTCAGCCGTTTGAAGTGGTAGGCGGGTGGGATTGGTGTCAAACGATAGGTATTTGCATAGCCTATCTTTTGGTAACATAAAAACGTGGACATTTTTTCCACAAAATTTCCAACAAAAATGGCCGAAAATAGGCTCAAACGATCGGGGGTGATCGTGCGAACACGAATCCGTTGAGATTTTTCGAAAATTCAGCCTCTAAGTGGGTTAAAAATGAAAAACAAAAAATGAAAATTCCGGAAAATTTCGTGAAAAATTATGGCTGAAAATAGGCTCAAACGATCGGGGCTGGTCGTGCGAACAAGAATCCGTTGAGATTTTTCGAAAATTCAGCCTCTAAGTGGGTTAAAAATGAAAAACAAAAAATGAAAATTCCGGAAAATTTCGTGAAAAATTATGGCTGAAAATAGGCTCAAACGATCGGGCTGGTCGTGCGAACAAGAATCCGTTGAGATTTTTCGAAAATTCCGCCTCTAAGTGGGTCAAAAGTGGAAAAGAAAAAAATTTTAAAAAAAATTTGCCTCCTGGTAATTCTGCGCGACTGTTACTTCGTCTAAAAAATGCCTGGTATTTTAGTGGAAATTTTTATGGATTTCTTAAAAACGCTATAACTCAGCCGTTTGAAGTGGTAGGCGGGTGGGATTGGTGTCAAACGATAGATAATTACATAACCTATCTTTTGGTAACATAAAAACGTGGACTTTTTTCCACAAAATTTCCAACAAAAATGGCCGAAAATAGGCTCAAACGATCGGGGGTGATCGTACGAACACGAATCCGTTGAGATTTTTCGAAAATTCAGCCTCTAAGTGGGTTAAAAATGAAAAACAAAAAATGAAAATTCCGGAAAATTTCGTGAAAAATTATGGCTGAAAATAGGCTCAAACGATCGGGGGTGATCGTGCGAACACGAATCCGTTGAGATTTTTCGAAAATTCAGCCTCTAAGTGGGTTAAAAATGAAAAACAAAAAATGAAAATTCCGGAAAATTTCGTGAAAAATTATGGCTGAAAATAGGCTCAAACGATCGGGGCTGGTCGTGCGAACAAGAATCCGTTGAGATTTTTCGAAAATTCCGCCTCTAAGTGGGTCAAAAGTGGAAAAGAAAAAAATTTTAAAAAAAATTTGCCTCCTGGTAATTCTGCGCGACTGTTACTTCGTCTAAAAAATGCCTGTTATTTTAGTGGAAATTTTTATGGATTTCTTAAAAACGCTATAACTCAGCCGTTTGAAGTGGTAGGCGGGTGGGATTGGTGTCAAACGATAGATAATTACATAACCTATCTTTTGGTAACATAAAAACGTGGACTTTTTTTCCACAAAATTTCCAACAAAAATGGCCGAAAATAGGCTCAAACGATCGGGGGTGATCGTACGAACACGAATCCGTTGAGATTTTTCGAAAATTCAGCCTCTAAGTGGGTTAAAAATGAAAAACAAAAAATGAAAATTCCGGAAAATTTCGTGAAAAATTATGGCCGAAAATAGGCTCAAACGATCGGGGTGATCGTGCGAACAAGAATCCGTTCTGATTTTTCGAAAATTCAGCCTCTGAGTGGGTTAAAAATGAAAAACAAAAAATGAAAATTCCGGAAAATTTCGTGAAAAATTATGGCTGAAAATGGGCTCAAACGATCGGGGGTGATCGTGCGAACAAGAATCCGTTGAGATTTTTCGAAAATTCCGCCTCTAAGTGGGTCAAAAGTGGAAAAGAAAAAAATTAAAAAAAAATTTGCCTCCTGGTAATTCTGCGCGACTGTTACTTCGGCTAAAAAATGCCTGGTATTTTAGTGGAAATTTTTATGGATTTCTTAAAAACGCTATAACTCAGCCGTTTGAAGTGGTAGGCGGGTGGGATTTGTGTCAAACGATAGGTATTTGCATAGCCTATCTTTTGGTAACATAAAAACGTGGACTTTTCTCCACAAAATATCCAACAAAATGGCCGAAAATAGGCTCAAACGATCGGGGGTGATCGTGCGAACACGAATCCGTTGAGATTTTTCGAAAATTCAGCCTCTAAGTGGGTTAAGAATGAAAAACAAAAAATGAAAATTCCGGAAAATTTCGTGAAAAATTATGGCTGAAAATAGGCTCAAACGATCGGGGCTGGTCGTGCGAACAAGAATCCGTTGAGATTTTTCGAAAATTCCGCCTCTAAGTGGGTCAAAAGTGGAAAAGAAAAAAATTTTAAAAAAAATTTGCCTCCTGGTAATTCTGCGCGACTGTTACTTCGTCTAAAAAATGCCTGGTATTTTAGTGGAAATTTTTATGGATTTCTTAAAAACGCTATAACTCAGCCGTTTGAAGTGGTAGGCGGGTGGGATTGGTGTCAAACGATAGATAATTACATAACCTATCTTTTGGTAACATAAAAACGTGGACTTTTTTCCACAAAATTTCCAACAAAAATGGCCGAAAATAGGCTCAAACGATCGGGGGTGATCGTACGAACACGAATCCGTTGAGATTTTTCGAAAATTCAGCCTCTAAGTGGGTTAAAAATGAAAAACAAAAAATGAAAATTCCGGAAAATTTCGTGAAAAATTATGGCTGAAAATAGGCTCAAACGACCGGGGGTGATCGTGCGAACACGAATCCGTTGAGATTTTTCGAAAATTCAGCCTCTAAGTGGGTTAAAAATGAAAAACAAAAAATGAAAATTCCGGAAAATTTCGTGAAAAATTATGGCTGAAAATAGGCTCAAACGATCGGGGCTGGTCGTGCGAACAAGAATCCGTTGAGATTTTTCGAAAATTCCGCCTCTAAGTGGGTCAAAAGTGGAAAAGAAAAAAATTAAAAAAAAAATTTGCCTCCTGGTAATTCTGCGCGACTGTTACTTCGGCTAAAAAATGCCTGGTATTTTAGTGGAAATTTTTATGGATTTCTTAAAAACGCTATAACTCAGCCGTTTGAAGTGGTATGCAGGTGGGATTGGTGTCAAACGATAGGTATTTGCATAACCTATCTTTTGGTAACACAAAAACGTGGACTTTTCTCCACAAAATATCCAACAAAATGGCCGAAAATAGGCTCAAACGATCGGGGGTGATCGTGCGAACACGAATCCGTTGAGATTTTTCGAAAATTCAGCCTCTAAGTGGGTTAAAAATGAAAAACAAAAAATGAAAATTCCGGAAAATTTCGTGAAAAATTATGGCTGAAAATAGGCTCAAACGATCGGGGCTGGTCGTGCGAACAAGAATCCGTTGAGATTTTTCGAAAATTCCGCCTCTAAGTGGGTCAAAAGTGGAAAAGAAAAAAATTTTAAAAAAAATTTGCCTCCTGGTAATTCTGCGCGACTGTTACTTCGTCTAAAAAATGCCTGGTATTTTAGTGGAAATTTTTATGGATTTCTTAAAAACGCTATAACTCAGCCGTTTGAAGTGGTAGGCGGGTGGGATTGGTGTCAAACGATAGATAATTACATAACCTATCTTTTGGTAACATAAAAACGTGGACTTTTTTTCCACAAAATTTCCAACAAAAATGGCCGAAAATAGGCTCAAACGATCGGGGGTGATCGTGCGAACACGAATCCGTTGAGATTTTTCGAAAATTCAGCCTCTAAGTGGGTTAAAAATGAAAAACAAAAAATGAAAATTCCGGAAAATTTCGTGAAAAATTATGGCTGAAAATAGGCTCAAACGATCGGGGCTGGTCGTGCGAACAAGAATCCGTTGAGATTTTTCAAAAATTCCGCCTCTAAGTGGGTCAAAAGTGGAAAAGAAAAAAATTTTAAAAAAAATTTGCCTCCTGGTAATTCTGCGCGACTGTTACTTCGTCTAAAAAATGCCTGGTATTTTAGTGGAAATTTTTATGGATTTCTTAAAAACGCTATAACTCAGCCGTTTGAAGTGGTAGGCGGGTGGGATTGGTGTCAAACGATAGATAATTACATAACCTATCTTTTGGTAACATAAAAACGTGGACTTTTTTTCCACAAAATTTCCAACAAAAATGGCCGAAAATAGGCTCAAACGATCGGGGGTGATCGTGCGAACACGAATCCGTTGAGATTTTTCGAAAATTCAGCCTCTAAGTGGGTTAAAAATGAAAAACAAAAAATGAAAATTCCGGAAAATTTCGTGAAAAATTATGGCTGAAAATAGGCTCAAACGATCAAGGCTGGTCGTGCGAACAAGAATCCGTTGAGATTTTTCTAAAATTCCGCCTCTAAGTGGGTCAAAAGTGGAAAAGAAAAAAATTTAAAAAAAAACTTTGCCTCCTGGTAAGTCTGCGCGACTGTTACTTCGTCTAAAAAATGCCTGGTATTTTAGTGGAAATTTTTATGGATTTCTTAAAAACGCTATAACTCAGCCGTTTGAAGTGGTAGGCGGGTGGGATTGGTGTCAAACGATAGATTATTACATAACCTATCTTTTGGTAACATAAAAACGTGGACTTTTGTCCACGAAATTTCCAACAAAAATGGCCGAAAATAGGCTCAAACGATCGGGGGTGATCGTGCGAACACGAATCCGTTGAGATTTTTCGAAAATTCAGCCTCTAAGTGGGATAAAAATGAAAAACTAAAAATGAAAATTCCGGAAAATTTCGTGAAAAATTATGGCCGAAAATAGGCTCAAACGATCGGGGGTGATCGTGCGAACAAGAAACCGTTGAGATTTTTCGAAAATTCAGCCTCTAAGTGGGTTAAAAATGAAAAACAAAAAATGAAAATTCCGGAAAATTTCGTGAAAAATTATGGCTGAAAATAGGCTCAAACGATCGGGGCTGGTCGTGCGAACAAGAATCCGTTGAGATTTTTCGAAAATTCCGCCTCTAAGTGGGTCAAAATTGGAAAAGAAAAAAATTAAAAAAAAAATTTGCCTCCTGGTAATTCTGCGCGACTGTTACTTCGTCTAAAAAATGCCTGGTATTTTAGTGGAAATTTTTATGGATTTCTTAAAAACGCTATAACTCAGCCGTTTGAAGTGGTAGGCGGGTGGGATTGGTGTCAAACGATAGATAATTACATAACCTATCTTTTGGTAACATAAAAACGTGGACATTTTTCCACAAAATTTCCAACAAAAATGGCCGAAAATAGGCTCAAACGATCGGGGCTGGTCGTGCGAACAAGAATCCGTTGAGATTTTTCGAAAATTCAGTCTCTAAGTGGGTTAAAAATGAAAAACAAAATATGAAAATTCCGGAAAATTTCATGAAAAATTATGGCTGAAAATAGGCTCAAACGATCGGGGCTGGTCGTACGAACAAGAATCCGTTGAGATTTTTCGAAAATTCCGCCTCTAAGTGGGTCAAAAGTGGAAAAGAAAAAAATTTTAAAAAAAATTTGCCTCCTGGTAATTCTGCGCGACTGTTACTTCGTCTAAAAAATGCCTGGTATTTTAGTGGAAATTTTTATGGATTTCTTAAAAACGCTATAACTCAGCCGTTTGAAGTGGTAGGCGGGTGGGATTGGTGTCAAACGATAGATAATTACATAACCTATCTTTTGGTAACATAAAAACGTGGACTTTTTTTCCACAAAATTTCCAACAAAAATGGCCGAAAATAGGCTCAAACGATCGGGGGTGATCGTGCGAACACGAATCCGTTGAGATTTTTCGAAAATTCAGCCTCTAAGTGGGTTAAAAATGAAAAACAAAAAATGAAAATTCCGGAAAATTTCGTGAAAAATTATGGCTGAAAATAGGCTCAAACGATCGGGGCTGGTCGTGCGAACAAGAATCCGTTGAGATTTTTCAAAAATTCCGCCTCTAAGTGGGTCAAAAGTGGAAAAGAAAAAAATTTTAAAAAAAATTTGCCTCCTGGTAATTCTGCGCGACTGTTACTTCGTCTAAAAAATGCCTGGTATTTTAGTGGAAATTTTTATGGATTTCTTAAAAACGCTATAACTCAGCCGTTTGAAGTGGTAGGCGGGTGGGATTGGTGTCAAACGATAGATAATTACATAACCTATCTTTTGGTAACATAAAAACGTGGACTTTTTTTCCACAAAATTTCCAACAAAAATGGCCGAAAATAGGCTCAAACGATCGGGGGTGATCGTGCGAACACGAATCCGTTGAGATTTTTCGAAAATTCAGCCTCTAAGTGGGTTAAAAATGAAAAACAAAAAATGAAAATTCCGGAAAATTTCGTGAAAAATTATGGCTGAAAATAGGCTCAAACGATCAAGGCTGGTCGTGCGAACAAGAATCCGTTGAGATTTTTCTAAAATTCCGCCTCTAAGTGGGTCAAAAGTGGAAAAGAAAAAAATTTAAAAAAAAACTTTGCCTCCTGGTAATTCTGCGCGACTGTTACTTCGTCTAAAAAATGCCTGGTATTTTAGTGGAAATTTTTATGGATTTCTTAAAAACGCTATAACTCAGCCGTTTGAAGTGGTAGGCGGGTGGGATTGGTGTCAAACGATAGATTATTACATAACCTATCTTTTGGTAACATAAAAACGTGGACTTTTGTCCACGAAATTTCCAACAAAAATGGCCGAAAATAGGCTCAAACGATCGGGGGTGATCGTGCGAACACGAATCCGTTGAGATTTTTCGAAAATTCAGCCTCTAAGTGGGATAAAAATGAAAAACTAAAAATGAAAATTCCGGAAAATTTCGTGAAAAATTATGGCCGAAAATAGGCTCAAACGATCGGGGGTGATCGTGCGAACAAGAAACCGTTGAGATTTTTCGAAAATTCAGCCTCTAAGTGGGTTAAAAATGAAAAACAAAAAATGAAAATTCCGGAAAATTTCGTGAAAAATTATGGCTGAAAATAGGCTCAAACGATCGGGGCTGGTCGTGCGAACAAGAATCCGTTGAGATTTTTCGAAAATTCCGCCTCTAAGTGGGTCAAAATTGGAAAAGAAAAAAATTAAAAAAAAAATTTGCCTCCTGGTAATTCTGCGCGACTGTTACTTCGTCTAAAAAATGCCTGGTATTTTAGTGGAAATTTTTATGGATTTCTTAAAAACGCTATAACTCAGCCGTTTGAAGTGGTAGGCGGGTGGGATTGGTGTCAAACGATAGATAATTACATAACCTATCTTTTGGTAACATAAAAACGTGGACATTTTTCCACAAAATTTCCAACAAAAATGGCCGAAAATAGGCTCAAACGATCGGGGCTGGTCGTGCGAACAAGAATCCGTTGAGATTTTTCGAAAATTCAGTCTCTAAGTGGGTTAAAAATGAAAAACAAAATATGAAAATTCCGGAAAATTTCATGAAAAATTATGGCTGAAAATAGGCTCAAACGATCGGGGCTGGTCGTACGAACAAGAATCCGTTGAGATTTTTCGAAAATTCCGCCTCTAAGTGGGTCAAAAGTGGAAAAGAAAAAAATTAAAAAAAAAACTTTGCCTCCTGGTAATTCTGCGCGACTGTTACTTCGTCTGAAAAATGCCTGGTATTTTAGTGGAAATTTTTATGGATTTCTTAAAAACGCTATAACTCAGCCGTTTGAAGTGGTAGGCAGGTGGGATTGGTGTCAAACGATAGGTAATTGCATAGCCTATCTTTTGGTAACATAAAAACGTGGACTTTTTTTCCACAAAATTTCCAACAAAAATGGCCGAAAATAGGCTCAAACGATCGGGGCTGGTCGTGCGAACAAGAATCCGTTGAGATTTTTCGAAAATTCCGCCTCTAAGTGGGTCAAAAGTGGAAAAGAAAAAAATTAAAAAAAAAATTTGCCTCCTGGTAATTCTGCGCGACTGTTACTTCGTCTAAAAAATGCCTGGTATTTTAGTGGAAATTTTTATGGATTTCTTAAAAACGCTATAACTCAGCCGTTTGAAGTGGTAGGCGGGTGGGATTGGTGTCAAACGATAGATAATTACATAACCTATCTTTTGGTAACATAAAAACGTGGACTTTTTTTCCACAAAATTTCCAACAAAAATGGCCGAAAATAGGCTCAAACGATCGGGGGTGATCGTACGAACACGAATCCGTTGAGATTTTTCGAAAATTCAGGCTCTAAGTGGGTTAAAAATGAAAAACGAAAAATGAAAATTCCGGAAAATTTCGTGAAAAATTATGGCTGAAAATAGGCTCAAACGATCGGGGGTGATCGTGCGAACAAGAATCCGTTGAGTTTTTTCGAAAATTCAGCCTCTAAGTGGGTTAAAAATGAAAAACAAAAAATGAAAATTCCGGAAAATTTCGTGAAAAATTATGGCTGAAAATAGGCTCAAACGATCGGGGCTGGTCGTGCGAACAAGAATCCGTTGAGATATTTCGATAATTCCGCCTCTAAGTGGGTCAAAAGTGGAAAAGAAAAAAAATTTAAAAAAAATTTGCCTCCTGGTAATTCTGCGCGACTGTTACTTCGTCTAAAAAATGCCTGTTATTTTAGTGGAAATTTTTATGGATTTCTTAAAAACGCTATAACTCAGCCGTTTGAAGTGGTAGGCGGGTGGGATTGGTGTCAAACGATAGATAATTACATAACCTATCTTTTGGTAACATAAAAACGTGGACTTTTTTTCCACAAAATTTCCAACAAAAATGGCCGAAAATAGGCTCAAACGATCGGGGGTGATCGTGCGAACACGAATCCGTTGAGATTTTTCGAAAATTCAGCCTCTAAGTGGGTTAAAAATGAAAAACAAAAAATGAAAATTCCGGAAAATTTCGTGAAAAATTATGGCCGAAAATAGGCTCAAACGATCGGGGGTGATCGTGCGAACAAGAATCCGTTTTGATTTTTCGAAAATTCAGCCTCTGAGTGCGTTAAAAATGAAAAACAAAAAATGAAAATTCCGGAAAATTTCGTGAAAAATTATGGCTGAAAATGGGCTCAAACGATCGGGGCTGGTCGTGCGAACAAGAATCCGTTGAGATTTTTCGAAAATTCCGCCTCTAAGTGGGTCAAAAGTGGAAAAGAAAAAAATTTTAAAAAAAATTTGCCTCCTGGTAATTCTGCGCGACTGTTACTTCGTCTAAAAAATGCCTGGTATTTTAGTGGAAATTTTTATGGATTTCTTAAAAACGCTATAACTCAGCCGTTTGAAGTGGTAGGCGGGTGGGATTGGTGTCAAACGATAGATAATTACATAACCTATCTTTTGGTAACATAAAAACGTGGACTTTTTTTCCACAAAATTTCCAACAAAAATGGCCGAAAATAGGCTCAAACGATCGGGGGTGATCGTGCGAACACGAATCCGTTGAGATTTTTCGAAAATTCAGCCTCTGAGTGGGTTAAAAATGAAAAACAAAAAATGAAAATTCCGGAAAATTTCGTGAAAAATTATGGCTGAAAATAGGCTCAAACGATCGGGGCTGGTCGTGCGAACAAGAATCCGTTGAGATTTTTCGAAAATTCCGCCTATAAGTGGGTCAAAAGTGGAAAAGAAAAAAATTTAAAAAAAAATTTGCCTCCTGGTAATTCTGCGCGACTGTTACTTCGTCTAAAAAATGCCTGGTATTTTAGTGGAAATTTTTATGGATTTCTTAAAAACGCTATAACTCAGCCGTTTGAAGTGGTAGGCGGGTGGGATTGGTGTCAAACGATAGATAATTACATAACCTATCTTTTGGTAACATAAAAACGTGGACTTTTTTTCCACAAAATTTCCAACAAAAATGGCCGAAAATAGGCTCAAACGATCGGGGGTGATCGTGCGAACACGAATCCGTTGAGATTTTTCGAAAATTCAGCCTCTAAGTGGGTTAAAAATGAAAAACAAAAAATGAAAATTCCGGAAAATTTCGTGAAAAATTATGGCCGAAAATAGGCTCAAACGATCGGGGGTGATCGTGCGAACAAGAATCCGTTTTGATTTTTCGAAAATTCAGCCTCTGAGTGGGTTAAAAATGAAAAACAAAAAATGAAAATTCCGGAAAATTTCGTGAAAAATTATGGCTGAAAATAGGCTCAAACGATCGGGGCTGGTCGTGCGAACAAGAATCCGTTGAGATTTTTCGAAAATTCAGCCTCTAAGTGGGTCAAAAGTGGAAAAGAAAAAAATTTTAAAAAAAATTTGCCTCCTGGTAATTCTGCGCGACTGTTACTTCGTCTAAAAAATGCCTGGTATTTTAGTGGAAATTTTTATGGATTTCTTAAAAACGCTATAACTCAGCCGTTTGAAGTGGTAGGCGGGTGGGATTGGTGTCAAACGATAGATAATTACATAACCTATCTTTTGGTAACATAAAAACGTGGACTTTTTTTCCACAAAATTTCCAACAAAAATGGCCGAAAATAGGCTCAAACGATCGGGGGTGATCGTGCGAACACGAATCCGTTGAGATTTTTCGAAAATTCAGCCTCTAAGTGGGTTAAAAATGAAAAACAAAAAATGAAAATTCCGGAAAATTTCGTGAAAAATTATGGCTGAAAATAGGCTCAAACGATCGGGGGTGATCGTGCGAACAAGAATCCGTTGAGTTTTTACGAAAATTCAGCCTCTAAGTGGGTTAAAAATGAAAAACAAAAAATGAAAATTCCGGAAAATTTCGTGAAAAATTATGGCTGAAAATAGGCTCAAACGATCGGGGGTGATCGTGCGAACAAGAATCCGTTTTGATTTTTCGAAAATTCAGCCTCTGAGTGGGTTAAAAATGAAAAACAAAAAATGAAAATTCCGGAAAATTTCGTGAAAAATTATGGCTGAAAATAGGCTCAAACGATCGGGGCTGGTCGTGCGAACAAGAATCCGTTGAGATTTTTCGAAAATTCCGCCTCTAAGTGGGTCTAAAGTGGAAAAGAAAAAAATTAAAAAAAAAATTTGCCTCCTGGTAATTCTGCGCGACTGTTACTTCGTCTAAAAAATGCCTGGTATTTTAGTGGAAATTTTTATGAATTTCTTAAAAACGCTATAACTCAGCCGTTTGAAGTGGTAGGCGGGTGGGATTGGTGTCAAACGATAGATAATTACATAACCTATCTTTTGGTAACATAAAAACGTGGACCTGTTTCCACAAAATTTCCAATAAAAATGGCCGAAAATAGGCTCAATCGATCGGGGCTGGTCGTGCGAACAAGAATCCGTTGAGATTTTTCGAAAATTCAGTCTCTAATTGGGTTAAAAATGAAAAACTAAAAATGAAAATTCCGGAAAATTTCGTGAAAAATTATGGCCGAAAATAGGCTCAAACGATCGGGGGTGATCGTGCGAACAAGAATCCGTTGAGATTTTTCGAAAATTCAGCCTCTAAGTGGGTTAAAAATGAAAATCAAAAAATGAAAATTCCGGAAAATTTCGTGAAAAATTATGGCTGAAAATAGGCTCAAACGATCGGGGCTGGTCGTGCGAACAAGAATCCGTTGAGATTTTTCGAAAATTCCGCCTCTAAGTGGGTCAAAAGTGGAAAAGAAAAAAATTTAAAAAAAAACTTTGCCTCCTGGTAATTCTGCGCGACTGTTACTTCGTCTGAAATTTGCCTGGTATTTTAGTGGAAATTTTTATGGATTTCTTAAAAACGCTATAACTCAGCCGTTTGAAGTGGTAGGCGGGTGGGATTGGTGTCAAACGATAGGTAATTACATAACCTATCTTTTGGTAACATAAAAACGAGGACTTTTTTCCACAAAATTTCCAACAAAAATGGCCGAAAATAGGCTCAAACGATCGGGGGTGATCGTGCGAACACGAATCCGTTGAGATTTTTCGAAAATTCAGCCTCTAAGTGGGTTAAAAATGAAAAAGAAAAAAATTAAAAAAAAAATTTGCCTCCTGGTAATTCTGCGCGACTGTTACTTCGTCTAAAAAATGCCTGGTATTTTAGTGGAAATTTTTATGGATTTCTTAAAAACGCTATAACTCAGCCGTTTGAAGTGGTAGGCGGGTGAGATTGGTGTCAAACGATAGATAATTACATAACCTATCTTTTGGTAACATAAAAACGTGGACTTTTTTTCCACAAAATTTCCAACAAAAGTGGCCGAAAATAGGCTCAAACGATCGGGGGTGATCGTGCGAACAAGAATCCGTTGAGATTTTTCGAAAATTCCGCCTCTAAGTGGGTCAAAAGTGGAAAAGAAAAAAATTTAAAAAAAAACTTTGCCTCCTGGTAATTCTGCGCGACTGTTACTTCGTCTGAAATTTGCCTGGTATTTTAGTGGAAATTTTTATGGATTTCTTAAAAACGCTATAACTCAGCCGTTTGAAGTGGTAGGCGGGTGGGATTGGTGTCAAACGATAGGTAATTACATAACCTATCATTTGGTAACATAAAAACGTGGACTTTTTTCCACAAAATTTCCAACAAAAATGGCCGAAAATAGGCTCAAACGATCGGGGGTGATCGTGCGAACACGAATCCGTTGAGATTTTTCGAAAATTCAGCCTCTAAGTGGGTTAAAAATGAAAAACAAAAAATGAAATTTCCGGAAAATTTCGTGAAAAATTATGGCTGAAAATAGGCTCAAACGATCGGGGCTGGTCGTGCGAACAAGAATCCGTTGAGATTTTTCGAAAATTCCGCCTCTAAGTGGGTCAAAAGTGGAAAAGAAAAAAATTAAAAAAAAAATTTGCCTCCTGGTAATTCTGCGCGACTGTTACTTCGTCTAAAAAATGCCTGGTATTTTAGTGGAAATTTTTATGGATTTCTTAAAAACGCTATAACTCAGCCGTTTGAAGTGGTAGGCGGGTGAGATTGGTGTCAAACGATAGATAATTACATAACCTATCTTTTGGTAACATAAAAACGTGGACTTTTTTTCCACAAAATTATGGCTGAAAATAGGCTCAAACGATCAAGGCTGGTCGTGCGAACAAGAATCCGTTGAGATTTTTCGAAAATTCCGCCTCTAAGTGGGTCAAAAGTGGAAAAGAAAAAAATTTAAAAAAACTTTGCCTCCTGGTAATTCTGCGCGACTGTTACTTCGTCTGAAATTTGCCTGGTATTTTAGTGGAAATTTTTATGGATTTCTTAAAAACGCTATAACTCAGCCGTTTGAAGTGGTAGGCGGGTGGGATTGGTGTCAAACGATAGGTAATTACATAACCTATCATTTGGTAACATAAAAACGTGGACTTTTTTCCACAAAATTTCCAACAAAAATGGCCGAAAATAGGCTCAAACGATCGGGGGTGATCGTACGAACACGAATCCGTTGAGATTTTTCGAAAATTCAGCCTCTAAGTGGGTTAAAAATGAAAAACAAAAAATGAAATTTCCGGAAAATTTCGTGAAAAATTATGGCTGAAAATAGGCTCAAACGATCGGGGCTGGTCGTGCGAACAAGAATCCGTTGAGATTTTTCGAAAATTCCGCCTCTAAGTGGGTCAAAAGTGGAAAAGAAAAAAATTAAAAAAAAAATTTGCCTCCTGGTAATTCTGCGCGACTGTTACTTCGTCTAAAAAATGCCTGGTATTTTAGTGGAAATTTTTATGGATTTCTTAAAAACGCTATAACTCAGCCGTTTGAAGTGGTAGGCGGGTGAGATTGGTGTCAAACGATAGATAATTACATAACCTATCTTTTGGTAACATAAAAACGTGGACTTTTTTTCCACAAAATTATGGCTGAAAATAGGCTCAAACGATCAAGGCTTGTCGTGCGAACAAGAATCCGTTGAGATTTTTCGAAAATTCCGCCTCTAAGTGGGTCAAAAGTGGAAAAGAAAAAAATTAAAAAAAAAACTTTGCCTCCTGGTAATTCTGCGCGACTGTTACTTCGTCTGAAAAATGCCTGGTATTTTAGTGGAAATTTTTATGGATTTCTTAAAAACGCTATAACTCAGCCGTTTGAAGTGGTAGGCAGGTGGGATTGGTGTCAAACGATAGGTAATTGCATAGCCTATCTTTTGGTAACATAAAAACGTGACTTTTTTTCCACAAAATTTCCAACAAAAATGGCCGAAAATAGGCTCAAACGATCGGGGCTGGTCGTGCGAACAAGAATCCGTTGAGATTTTTCGAAATTTCCGCCTCTAAGTGGGTCAAAAGTGGAAAAGAAAAAAATTAAAAAAAAAATTTGCCTCCTGGTAATTCTGCGCGACTGTTACTTCGTCTAAAAAATGCCTGGTATTTTAGTGGAAATTTTTATGGATTTCTTAAAAACGCTATAACTCAGCCGTTTGAAGTGGTAGGCGGGTGGGATTGGTGTCAAACGATAGATAATTACATAACCTATCTTTTGGTAACATAAAAACGTGGACTTTTTTTCCACAAAATTTCCAACAAAAATGGCCGAAAATAGGCTCAAACGATCGGGGGTGATCGTACGAACACGAATCCGTTGAGATTTTTCGAAAATTCAGGCTCTAAGTGGGTTAAAAATGAAAAACGAAAAATGAAAATTCCGGAAAATTTCGTGAAAAATTATGGCTGAAAATAGGCTCAAACGATCGGGGGTGATCGTGCGAACAAGAATCCGTTGAGTTTTTTCGAAAATTCAGCCTCTAAGTGGGTTAAAAATGAAAAACAAAAAATGAAAATTCCGGAAAATTTCGTGAAAAATTATGGCTGAAAATAGGCTCAAACGATCGGGGCTGGTCGTGCGAACAAGAATCCGTTGAGATATTTCGATAATTCCGCCTCTAAGTGGGTCAAAAGTGGAAAAGAAAAAAAATTTAAAAAAAATTTGCCTCCTGGTAATTCTGCGCGACTGTTACTTCGTCTAAAAAATGCCTGTTATTTTAGTGGAAATTTTTATGGATTTCTTAAAAACGCTATAACTCAGCCGTTTGAAGTGGTAGGCGGGTGGGATTGGTGTCAAACGATAGATAATTACATAACCTATCTTTTGGTAACATAAAAACGTGGACTTTTTTTCCACAAAATTTCCAACAAAAATGGCCGAAAATAGGCTCAAACGATCGGGGGTGATCGTGCGAACACGAATCCGTTGAGATTTTTCGAAAATTCAGCCTCTAAGTGGGTTAAAAATGAAAAACAAAAAATGAAAATTCCGGAAAATTTCGTGAAAAATTATGGCCGAAAATAGGCTCAAACGATCGGGGGTGATCGTGCGAACAAGAATCCGTTTTGATTTTTCGAAAATTCAGCCTCTGAGTGCGTTAAAAATGAAAAACAAAAAATGAAAATTCCGGAAAATTTCGTGAAAAATTATGGCTGAAAATGGGCTCAAACGATCGGGGCTGGTCGTGCGAACAAGAATCCGTTGAGATTTTTCGAAAATTCCGCCTCTAAGTGGGTCAAAAGTGGAAAAGAAAAAAATTTTAAAAAAAATTTGCCTCCTGGTAATTCTGCGCGACTGTTACTTCGTCTAAAAAATGCCTGGTATTTTAGTGGAAATTTTTATGGATTTCTTAAAAACGCTATAACTCAGCCGTTTGAAGTGGTAGGCGGGTGGGATTGGTGTCAAACGATAGATAATTACATAACCTATCTTTTGGTAACATAAAAACGTGGACTTTTTTTCCACAAAATTTCCAACAAAAATGGCCGAAAATAGGCTCAAACGATCGGGGGTGATCGTGCGAACACGAATCCGTTGAGATTTTTCGAAAATTCAGCCTCTGAGTGGGTTAAAAATGAAAAACAAAAAATGAAAATTCCGGAAAATTTCGTGAAAAATTATGGCTGAAAATAGGCTCAAACGATCGGGGCTGGTCGTGCGAACAAGAATCCGTTGAGATTTTTCGAAAATTCCGCCTCTAAGTGGGTCAAAAGTGGAAAAGAAAAAAATTTAAAAAAAAATTTGCCTCCTGGTAATTCTGCGCGACTGTTACTTCGTCTAAAAAATGCCTGGTATTTTAGTGGAAATTTTTATGGATTTCTTAAAAACGCTATAACTCAGCCGTTTGAAGTGGTAGGCGGGTGGGATTGGTGTCAAACGATAGATAATTACATAACCTATCTTTTGGTAACATAAAAACGTGGACTTTTTTTCCACAAAATTTCCAACAAAAATGACCGAAAATAGGCTCAAACGATCGGGGGTGATCGTGCGAACACGAATCCGTTGAGATTTTTCGAAAATTCAGCCTCTAAGTGGGTTAAAAATGAAAAACAAAAAATGAAAATTCCGGAAAATTTCGTGAAAAATTATGGCCGAAAATAGGCTCAAACGATCGGGGGTGATCGTGCGAACAAGAATCCGTTTTGATTTTTCGAAAATTCAGCCTCTGAGTGGGTTAAAAATGAAAAACAAAAAATGAAAAACAAAAAATGAAAATTCCGGAAAATTTCGTGAAAAATTATGGCTGAAAATAGGCTCAAACGATCGGGGCTGGTCGTGCGAACAAGAATCCGTTGAGATTTTTCGAAAATTCAGCCTCTAAGTGGGTCAAAAGTGGAAAAGAAAAAAATTTTAAAAAAAATTTGCCTCCTGGTAATTCTGCGCGACTGTTACTTCGTCTAAAAAATGCCTGGTATTTTAGTGGAAATTTTTATGGATTTCTTAAAAACGCTATAACTCAGCCGTTTGAAGTGGTAGGCGGGTGGGATTGGTGTCAAACGATAGATAATTACATAACCTATCTTTTGGTAACATAAAAACGTGGACTTTTTTTCCACAAAATTTCCAACAAAAATGGCCGAAAATAGGCTCAAACGATCGGGGGTGATCGTGCGAACACGAATCCGTTGAGATTTTTCGAAAATTCAGCCTCTAAGTGGGTTAAAAATGAAAAACAAAAAATGAAAATTCCGGAAAATTTCGTGAAAAATTATGGCTGAAAATAGGCTCAAACGATCGGGGGTGATCGTGCGAACAAGAATCCGTTGAGTTTTTACGAAAATTCAGCCTCTAAGTGGGTTAAAAATGAAAAACAAAAAATGAAAATTCCGGAAAATTTCGTGAAAAATTATGGCTGAAAATAGGCTCAAACGATCGGGGGTGATCGTGCGAACAAGAATCCGTTGAGATTTTTCGAAAATTCAGCCTCTAAGTGGGTTAAAAATGAAAAACAAAAAATGAAAATTCCGGAAAATTTCGTGAAAAATTATGGCTGAAAATAGGCTCAAACGATCGGGGCTGGTCGTGCGAACAAGAATCCGTTGAGATTTTTCGAAAATTCCGCCTCTAAGTGGGTCAAAAGTGGAAAAGAAAAAAATTAAAAAAAAAATTTGCCTCCTGGTAATTCTGCGCGACTGTTACTTCGTCTAAAAAATGCCTGGTATTTTAGTGGAAATTTTTATGGATTTCTTAAAAACGCTATAACTCAGCCGTTTGAAGTGGTAGGCAGGTGGGATTGGTGTCAAACGATAGGTAATTGCATAGCCTATCTTTTGGTAACATAAAAACGTGGACTTTTTTCCACAAAATATCCAACAAAATGGCCGAAAATAGGCTCAAACGATCGGGGGTGATCGTGCGAACACGAATCCGTTGAGATTTTTCGAAAATTCAGCCTCTAAGTGGGTTAA
Source organism: Bibio marci (assembly GCA_910594885.2). Classification (NCBI taxonomy): domain Eukaryota; kingdom Metazoa; phylum Arthropoda; class Insecta; order Diptera; family Bibionidae; genus Bibio; species Bibio marci. The sequence continues at coordinate 46,909,831 of OU343116.1, read as the reverse complement.
AAATGAAAAACAAAAAATGAAAATTCCGGAAAATTTCGTGAAAAATTATGGCTGAAAATAGGCTCAAACGATCGGGGCTGGTCGTGCGAACAAGAATCCGTTGAGATTTTTCGAAAATTCCGCCTCTAAGTGGGTCAAAAGTGGAAAAGAAAAAAATTTTAAAAAAAATTTGCCTCCTGGTAATTCTGCGCGACTGTTACTTCGTCTAAAAAATGCCTGGTATTTTAGTGGAAATTTTTATGGATTTCTTAAAAACGCTATAACTCAGCCGTTTGAAGTGGTAGGCGGGTGGGATTGGTGTCAAACGATAGGTAATTGCATAAACTATCTTTTGGTAACATAAAAACGTGGCCTTTTTCCACAAAATTTCCAACAAAAATGGCCGAAAATAGGCTCAAACGATCGGGGGTGATCGTGCGAACACGAATCCGTTGAGATTTTTCGAAAATTCAGCCTCTAAGTGGGTTAAAAATGAAAAACATAAAATGAAAATTCCGGAAAATTTCGTGAAAAATTATGGCTGAAAATAGGCTCAAACGATCGGGGGTGATCGTGCGAACAAGAATCCGTTGAGTTTTTACGAAAATTCAGTCTCTAAGTGGGTTAAAAATGAAAAACAAAAAATGAAAATTCCGGAAAATTTCGTGAAAAATTATGGCTGAAAATAGGCTCAAACGATCGGGGCTGGTCGTGCGAACAAGAATCCGTTGAGATTTTTCGAAAATTCCGCCTCTAAGTGGGTCAAAAGTGGAAAAGAAAAAAATTAAAAAAAAATTTGCCTCCTGGTAATTCTGCGCGACTGTTACTTCGTCTAAAAAATGCCTGGTATTTTAGTGGAAATTTTTATGAATTTCTTAAAAACGCTATAACTCAGCCGTTTGAAGTGGTAGGCGGGTGGGATTGGTGTCAAACGATAGATAATTACATAACCTATCTTTTGGTAACATAAAAACGTGGACCTGTTTCCACAAAATTTCCAATAAAAATGGCCGAAAATAGGCTCAATCGATCGGGGCTGGTCGTGCGAACAAGAATCCGTTGAGATTTTTCGAAAATTCAGTCTCTAATTGGGTTAAAAATGAAAAACTAAAAATGAAAATTCCGGAAAATTTCGTGAAAAATTATGGCCGAAAATAGGCTCAAACGATCGGGGGTGATCGTGCGAACAAGAATCCGTTGAGATTTTTCGAAAATTCAGCCTCTAAGTGGGTTAAAAATGAAAAACAAAAAATGAAAATTCCGGAAAATTTCGTGAAAAATTATGGCTGAAAATAGGCTCAAACGATCGGGGCTGGTCGTGCGAACAAGAATCCGTTGAGATTTTTCGAAAATTCCGCCTCTAAGTGGGTCAAAAGTGGAAAAGAAAAAAATTTAAAAAAAAACTTTGCCTCCTGGTAATTCTGCGCGACTGTTACTTCGTCTGAAATTTGCCTGGTATTTTAGTGGAAATTTTTATGGATTTCTTAAAAACGCTATAACTCAGCCGTTTGAAGTGGTAGGCGGGTGGGATTGGTGTCAAACGATAGGTAATTACATAACCTATCTTTTGGTAACATAAAAACGTGGACTTTTTTCCACAAAATTTCCAACAAAAATGGCCGAAAATAGGCTCAAACGATCGGGGGTGATCGTGCGAACACGAATCCGTTGAGATTTTTCGAAAATTCAGCCTCTAAGTGGGTTAAAAATGAAAAAGAAAAAAATTAAAAAAAAAATTTGCCTCCTGGTAATTCTGCGCGACTGTTACTTCGTCTAAAAAATGCCTGGTATTTTAGTGGAAATTTTTATGGATTTCTTAAAAACGCTATAACTCAGCCGTTTGAAGTGGTAGGCGGGTGAGATTGGTGTCAAACGATAGATAATTACATAACCTATCTTTTGGTAACATAAAAACGTGGACTTTTTTTCCACAAAATTTCCAACAAAAGTGGCCGAAAATAGGCTCAAACGATCGGGGGTGATCGTGCGAACAAGAATCCGTTGAGATTTTTCGAAAATTCAGCCTCTAAGTGGGTCAAAAGTGGAAAAGAAAAAAATTTAAAAAAAAACTTTGCCTCCTGGTAATTCTGCGCGACTGTTACTTCGTCTGAAATTTGCCTGGTATTTTAGTGGAAATTTTTATGGATTTCTTAAAAACGCTATAACTCAGCCGTTTGAAGTGGTAGGCGGGTGGGATTGGTGTCAAACGATAGGTAATTACATAACCTATCATTTGGTAACATAAAAACGTGGACTTTTTTCCACAAAATTTCCAACAAAAATGGCCGAAAATAGGCTCAAACGATCGGGGGTGATCGTGCGAACACGAATCCGTTGAGATTTTTCGAAAATTCAGCCTCTAAGTGGGTTAAAAATGAAAAACAAAAAATGAAATTTCCGGAAAATTTCGTGAAAAATTATGGCTGAAAATAGGCTCAAACGATCGGGGCTGGTCGTGCGAACAAGAATCCGTTGAGATTTTTCGAAAATTCCGCCTCTAAGTGGGTCAAAAGTGGAAAAGAAAAAAATTAAAAAAAAAATTTGCCTCCTGGTAATTCTGCGCGACTGTTACTTCGTCTAAAAAATGACTGGTATTTTAGTGGAAATTTTTATGGATTTCTTAAAAACGCTATAACTCAGCCGTTTGAAGTGGTAGGCGGGTGAGATTGGTGTCAAACGATAGATAATTACATAACCTATCTTTTGGTAACATAAAAACGTGGACTTTTTTTCCACAAAATTATGGCTGAAAATAGGCTCAAACGATCAAGGCTGGTCGTGCGAACAAGAATCCGTTGAGATTTTTCGAAAATTCCGCCTCTAAGTGGGTCAAAAGTGGAAAAGAAAAAAATTTAAAAAAACTTTGCCTCCTGGTAATTCTGCGCGACTGTTACTTCGTCTGAAATTTGCCTGGTATTTTAGTGGAAATTTTTATGGATTTCTTAAAAACGCTATAACTCAGCCGTTTGAAGTGGTAGGCGGGTGGGATTGGTGTCAAACGATAGGTAATTACATAACCTATCATTTGGTAACATAAAAACGTGGACTTTTTTCCACAAAATTTCCAACAAAAATGGCCGAAAATAGGCTCAAACGATCGGGGGTGATCGTGCGAACACGAATCCGTTGAGATTTTTCGAAAATTCAGCCTCTAAGTGGGTTAAAAATGAAAAACAAAAAATGAAATTTCCGGAAAATTTCGTGAAAAATTATGGCTGAAAATAGGCTCAAACGATCGGGGCTGGTCGTGCGAACAAGAATCCGTTGAGATTTTTCGAAAATTCCGCCTCTAAGTGGGTCAAAAGTGGAAAAGAAAAAAATTAAAAAAAAAATTTGCCTCCTGGTAATTCTGCGCGACTGTTACTTCGTCTAAAAAATGCCTGGTATTTTAGTGGAAATTTTTATGGATTTCTTAAAAACGCTATAACTCAGCCGTTTGAAGTGGTAGGCGGGTGAGATTGGTGTCAAACGATAGATAATTACATAACCTATCTTTTGGTAACATAAAAACGTGGACTTTTTTTCCACAAAATTATGGCTGAAAATAGGCTCAAACGATCAAGGCTTGTCGTGCGAACAAGAATCCGTTGAGATTTTTCGAAAATTCCGCCTCTAAGTGGGTCAAAAGTGGAAAAGAAAAAAATTTAAAAAAAAACTTTGCCTCCTGGTAATTCTGCGCGACTGTTACTTCGTCTGAAATTTGCCTGGTATTTTAGTGGAAATTTTTATGGATTTCTTAAAAACGCTATAACTCAGCCGTTTGAAGTGGTAGGCGGGTGGGATTGGTGTCAAACGATAGGTAATTACATAACCTATCTTTTGGTAACATAAAAACGTGGACTTTTTTCCACAAAATTTCCAACAAAAATGCCTCCTGGTAATTCTGCGCGACTGTTACTTCGTCTAAAAAATGCCTGGTATTTTAGTGGAAATTTTTATGGATTTCTTAAAAACGCTATAACTCAGCCGTTTGAAGTGGTAGGCGAGTGAGATTGGTGTCAAACGATAGATAATTACATAACCTATCTTTTGGTAACATAAAAACGTAGACGTTTTTTCCACAAAATTTCCAACAAAAGTGGCCGAAAATAGGCTCAAACGATCGGGGGTGATCGTGCGAACACGAATCCGTTGAGATTTTTCGAAAATTCAGCCTCTAAGTGGGTTAAAAATGAAAAACAAAAAATGAAAATTCCGGAAAATTTCGTGAAAAATTATGGCCGAAAATAGGCTCAAACGATCGGGGGTGATCGTGCGAACAAGAATCCGTTGAGATTTTTCGAAAATTCAGCCTCTAAGTGGGTTAAAAATGAAAAACCAAAAATGAAAATTCCGGAAAATTTCGTGAAAAATTATGGCTGAAAATAGGCTCAAACGATCGGGGCTGGTCGTGCGAACAAAAATCCGTTAAGATTTTTCGAAAATTCCGCCTCTAAGTGGGTCAAAAGTGGAAAAGAAAAAAATTAAAAAAAAAATTTGCCTCCTGGTAATTCTGCGCGACTGTTACTTCGTCTAAAAAATGCCTGGTATTTTAGTGGAAATTTTTATGGATTTCTTAAAAACGCTATAACTCAGCCGTTTGAAGTGGTAGGCGGGTGGGATTGGTGTCAAACGATAGATAATTACAAAACCTATCTTTTGGTAACATAAAAACGTGGACTTTTTTTCCACAAAATTTCCAACAAAAATGGCCGAAAATAGGCTCAAACGATCGGGGGTGATCGTACAAACACGAATCCGTTGAGATTTTTCGAAAATTCAGCCTCTAAGTGGGTTAAAAATGAAAAACAAAAATGAAAATTCCGGAAAATTTCGTGAAAAATTATGGCTGAAAATAAGCTCAAACGATCGGGGGTGATCGTGCGAACACGAATCCGTTGAGATTTTTCGAAAATTCAGCCTCTAAGTGGGTTAAAAATGAAAAACGAAAAATGAAAATTCCGGAAAATTTCGTGAAAAATTATGGCTGAAAATAGGCTCAAACGATCAGGGCTGGTCGTGCGAACAAGAATCCGTTGAGATTTTTCTAAAATTCCGCCTCTAAGTGGGTCAAAAGTGGAAAAGAAAAAAATTAAAAAAAAAATTTGCCTCCTGGTAATTCTGCGCGACTGTTACTTCGTCTGAAATTTGCCTGGTATTTTAGTGGAAATTTTTATGGATTTCTTAAAAACGCTATAACTCAGCCGTTTGAAGTGGTAGGCGGGTGGGATTGGTGTCAAACGATAGATAATTACATAACCTATCTTTTGGTAACATAAAAACGTGGACTTTTTTTCCACAAAATTTCCAACAAAAATGGCCGAAAATAGGCTCAAACGATCGGGGGTGATCGTGCGAACACGAATCCGTTGAGATTTTTCGAAAATTCAGCCTCTAAGTGGGTTAAAAATGAAAAACAAAAAATGAAAATTCCGGAAAATTTCGTGAAAAATTATGGCCGAAAATAGGCTCAAACGATCGGGGGTGATCGTGCGAACAAGAATCCGTTGAGATTTTTCGAAAATTCAGCCTCTAAGTGGGTTAAAAATGAAAAACAAAAAATGAAAATTCCGGAAAATTTCGTGAAAAATTATGGCTGAAAATAGGCTCAAACGATCGGGGCTTGTCGTGCGAACAAAAATCCGTTAAGATTTTTCGAAAATTCCGCCTCTAAGTGGGTCAAAAGTGGAAAAGAAAAAAATTAAAAAAAAAATTTGCCTCCTGGTAATTCTGCGCGAATGTTACTTCGTCTAAAAAATGCCTGGTATTTTAGTGGAAATTTTTATGGATTTCTTAAAAACGCTATAACTCAGCCGTTTGAAGTGGTAGGCGGGTGGGATTGGTGTCAAACGATAGATAATTACAAAACCTATCTTTTGGTAACATAAAAACGTGGACTTTTTTTCCACAAAATTTCCAACAAAAATGGCCGAAAATAGGCTCAAACGATCGGGGGTGATCGTACGAACACGAATCCGTTGAGATTTTTCGAAAATTCAGCCTCTAAGTGGGTTAAAAATGAAAAACAAAAATGAAAATTCCGGAAAATTTCGTGAAAAATTATGGCTGAAAATAAGCTCAAACGATCGGGGGTGATCGTGCGAACACGAATCCGTTGAGATTTTTCGAAAATTCAGCCTCTAAGTGGGTTAAAAATGAAAAACGAAAAATGAAAATTCCGGAAAATTTCGTGAAAAATTATGGCTGAAAATAGGCTCAAACGATCAGGGCTGGTCGTGCGAACAAGAATCCGTTGAGATTTTTCGCAAATTCCGCCTCTAAGTGGGTCAAAAGTGGAAAAGAAAAAAATTAAAAAAAAAATTTGCCTCCTGGTAATTCTGCGCGACTGTTACTTCGTCTGAAATTTGCCTGGTATTTTAGTGGAAATTTTTATGGATTTCTTAAAAACGCTATAACTCAGCCGTTTGAAGTGGTAGGCGGGTGGGATTGGTGTCAAACGATAGATAATTACATAACCTATCTTTTGGTAACATAAAAACGTGGACTTTTTTTCCACAAAATTTCCAACAAAAATGGCCGAAAATAGGCTCAAACGATCGGGGGTGATCGTGCGAACACGAATCCGTTGAGATTTTTCGAAAATTCAGCCTCTAAGTGGGTTAAAAATGAAAAACAAAAAATGAAAATTCCGGAAAATTTCGTGAAAAATTATGGCCGAAAATAGGCTCAAACGATCGGGGGTGATCGTGCGAACAAGAATCCGTTGAGATTTTTTGAAAATTCAGCCTCTAAGTGGGTTAAAAATGAAAAACAAAAAATGAAAATTCCGGAAAATTTCGTGAAAAATTATGGCTGAAAATAGGCTCAAACGATCGGGGCTGGTCGTGCGAACAAGAATCCGTTGAGATTTTTCGAAAATTCCGCCTCTAAGTGGGTCAAAAGTGGAAAAGAAAAAAATTAAAAAAAAAATTTGCCTCCTGGTAATTCTGCGCGACTGTTACTTCGTCTAAAAAATGCCTGGTATTTTAGTGGAAATTTTTATGGATTTCTTAAAAACGCTATAACTCAGCCGTTTGAAGTGGTAGGCGGGTGAGATTGGTGTCAAACGATAGATAATTTCATAACCTATCTTTTGGTAACATAAAAACGTGGACTTTTTTTCCACAAAATTTCCAACAAAAGTGGCCGAAAATAGGCTCAAACGATCGGGGGTGATCGTGCGAACACGAATCCGTTGAGATTTTTCGAAAATTCAGCCTCTAAGTGGGTTAAAAATGAAAAACAAAAAATGAAAATTCCGGAAAATTTCGTGAAAAATTATGGCTGGAAATAGGCTCAAACGATCGGGGCTGGTCGTGCGAACAAGAATCCGTTGAGATTTTTCGAAAATTCCGCCTCTAAGTGGGTCAAAAGTGGAAAACAAAAAATGAAAATTCCGGAAAATTTCGTGAAAAATTATGGCCGAAAATTGGCTCAAACGATCGGGGGTGATCGTGCGAACAAGAATCCGTTGAGATTTTTCGAAAATTCAGCCTCTAAGTGGGTTAAAAATGAAAAACAAAAAATGAAAATTCCGGAAAATTTCGTGAAAAATTATGGCTGAAAATAGGCTCAAACGATCGGGGCTGGTCGTGCGAACAAGAATCCGTTGAGATTTTTCGAAAATTCCGCCTCTAAGTGGGTCAAAAGTGGGAAAGAAAAATATAAAAAAAAAAATTTGCCTCCTGGTAATTCTGCGCGACTGTTACTTCGTCTAAAAAATGCCTGGTATTTTAGTGGAAATTTTTATGGATTTCTTAAAAACGCTATAACTCAACCGTTTGAAGTGGTAGGCGGGTGGGATTGGTGTCAAACGATAGATAATTACATAACCTATCTTTTGGTAACATAAAAACGTGGACTTTTTTTCCACAAAATTTCCAACAAAAGTGGCCGAAAATAGGCTCAAACGATCGGGGGTGATCGTGCGAACACGAATCCGTTGAGATTTTTCGAAAATTCAGCCTCTAAGTGGGTTAAAATGAAAAACAAAAAATGAAAATTCCGGAAAATTTCGTGAAAAATTATGGCTGAAAATAGGCTCAAACGGCTGGTCGTGCGAACAAGAATCCGTTGAGATTTTTCGAAAATTCCGCCTCTAAGTGGGTCAAAAGTGGAAAAGAAAAAAATTAAAAAAAAAATTTGCCTCCTGGTAATTCTGCGCGACTGTTACTTCGTCTGAAATTTGCCTGGTATTTTAGTGGAAATTTTTATGGATTTCTTAAAAACGCTATAACTCAGCCGTTTGAAGTGGTAGGCGGGTGGGATTGGTGTCAAACGATAGATAATTACATAACCTATCTTTTGGTAACATAAAAACGTGGACTTTTTTTCCACAAAATTTCCAACAAAAATGGCCGAAAATAGGCTCAAACGATCGGGGGTGATCGTGCGAACACGAATCCGTTGAGATTTTTCGAAAATTCAGCCTCTAAGTGGGTTAAAAAGGAAAAACAAAAAATGAAAATTCCGGAAAATTTCGTGAAAAATTATGGCTGAAAATAGGCTCAAACGATCGGGGCTGGTCGTGCGAACAAGAATCCGTTGAGATTTTTCGAAAATTCCGCCTCTAAGTGGGTCAAAAGTGGAAAAGAAAAAAATTAAAAAAAAAATTTGCCTCCTGGTAATTCTGCGCGACTGTTACTTCGTCTGAAATTTGCCTGGTATTTTAGTGGAAATTTTTATGGATTTCTTAAAAACGCTATAACTCAGCCGTTTGAAGTGGTAGGCGGGTGGGATTGGTGTCAAACGATAGATAATTACATAACCTATCTTTTGGTAACATAAAAACGTGGACTTTTTTTCCACAAAATTTCCAACAAAAATGGCCGAAAATAGGCTCAAACGATCGGGGGTGATCGTGCGAACACGAATCCGTTGAGATTTTTCGAAAATTCAGCCTCTAAGTGGGTTAAAAATGAAAAACAAAAAATGAAAATTCCGGAAAATTTCGTGAAAAATTATGGCTGAAAATAGGCTCAAACGATCGGGGCTGGTCGTGCGAACAAGAATCCGTTGAGATTTTTCGAAAATTCCGCCTCTAAGTGGGTCAAAAGTGGAAAAGAAAAAAAATTAAAAAAAAAATTTGCCTCCTGGTAATTCTGCGCGACTGTTACTTCGTCTGAAAATTGCCTGGTATTTTAGTGGAAATTTTTATGGATTTCTTAAAAACGCTATAACTCAGCCGTTTGAAGTGGTAGGCGGGTGGGATTGGTGTCAAACGATAGGTAATTACATAACCTATCTTTTGGTAACATAAAAACGTGGACTTTTTTCCACAAAATTTCCAACAAAAATGGCCGAAAATAGGCTCAAACGATCGGGGGTGATCGTGCGAACACGAATCCGTTGAGATTTTTCGAAAATTCAGCCTCTAAGTGGGTTAAAAATGAAAAACAAAAAATGAAAATTCCGGAAAATTTCGTGAAAAATTATGGCTGAAAATAGGCTCAAACGATCGGGGCTGGTCGTGCGAACAAGAATCCGTTGAGATTTTTCGAAAATTCCGCCTCTAAGTGGGTCAAAAGTGAAAAAGAAAAAATTAAAAAAAAAAATTTGCCTCCTGTTAATTCTGCTCGACTGTTACTTCGTCTGAAAAATGCCTGGTATTTTAGTGGAAATTTTTATGGATTTCTTTAAAACGCTATAAATCAGCCGTTTGAAGTGGTCGGCGGGTGGGATAGGTATCAAACGATAGGTAATTAAATTACAAACATGACAATACATTTTTCCAAAAATATCACATAATCACCAGGACGTATGTTTTTCAGAAAAAATTTGGTATTTTCTTTTTTTTCAGATTTTTTGAGCAAAATAACATTGCCCATCCTCGTTAATTAATAAAATAGACATACATTTCAATATATATCATTAAATTTTTAATTTTTTCTAATTTTACTATTACAATAATGTTACAATAATAAAATTAATGTATTATTTGTTCATTTTAAATATATACTCGTATTAAAATGAATGAAATAATTTAATTAACTGCTTATAATTATTTAATAATATAATGCTATTGAAGCACATGCATCAACTTCTTTAATTGTGAATGATAATGTTAATGTTGATGTTGATGAATCTTGACGAAGACACAGAATACAATATGAAAGTGTTTATTTTGTATTATTAACAATAATATTTGATGATATATTTAATATTATAGCAGCATCTGAATTATAATCATCCTCTTATATAGCTAAGTGTACCAGTTCACATCGTTCTATAAATGATAATAAAAATAAAAAATATAATTATTATAAAAATTACGACGAAAAATGTATTATATATTTAAAATATTATTTACCAATTGGATACTATTTAACCATAATTTAATTTCAAATCAATAATTTGGTGCTGCTGTCCAATCACTATTCCAATCTAATTGTATTGTAGTTTAATTAGTAATTGATCGTTATAAATTGTTGATAAAATGTACCCAACCTCGCTATACGTGAATCTACATCGAATACTATCATATGTTATACTTTATTATATACATCATGTTACCCATACATACAAATGCCCCAAAATATTTATTTTGCATAGTAAATTTTACGCAAAGTAATAGGCGACAAGAATTTTGCAAAATTCATTATTTTTTTCAATTTAATATTGTTGTTTTTATTTATCATCACTATCAATATTAAAATATCATTGATGTGTTGTTGTTGTTTGTTGTATATGATTGTTATTCTTCATGTCTGCTTTTACGGTATGTTGTTTTGGTATTTATTTATTTATTTTTTTCTATTTCACCGTTTCAATTTAGTGTTGTTGTTTTTATATATCATGACAATCAATATTAAAATATTACTGATGTGTTGTGTGTGTGTGTATGCTTTTTATTCTATTCTATATTCTATTATCCTTAACATGTTGCTTTTTTGTCTTTTATTTATTTATTTACTTGCTTTCATTTTTGTCGAATTGTGCATAGTAAATTTTATGGATTGTAACAGGCAACGAGTATTTTGAAGGCGCGTATTTTTATTTTCAATTTAATATTATTGATTTTATTGATCAGCATATCATCATCAATACAAATTTAATGTATTATTGCAGTGGTGTTTGTTATGATTTTTTTTTCGTTCTTCTATTACATCGCGTATGAGCGTATGTTGGTTGATTTTTTGTTTGTTTGTAAATAACGAAAAATTTTTAAACGTATATTTTTTAATTGAAAGACTAAAAATTAATTCACCTCGTAATTTTACATTGTCCAATTTTATAATAATAAAAAAATAAAAAGCAATGAAATATTCTGCATTCTGATTATGTTACACAATATCACAAAAATTGTTCATAATCTTAGTTCATCAATAATTAGCTACTTTTGTTCAATCATTATTACAATATGGTTGTATTGTTGGATAATTTAATTTTCAATTGAATGTTATAAAATATAAATAAATGATTATAAAATGTACACAACGGTTTAAAATACAACTTCGTGTATGTACGTGAATCATTTGTGATTTGAAAAAAAAAGGCATTTGGTAAAAGTAGGACTATATGCTACACTTAAAACTACAAACTAATATTAAATATTCACAATTTTATTTGCAATACTTATTAATTAAATTAAAACCAGTATCACCCGAGTTGTTACAATAGTTTATTTTATGTTAATTAAAGCCGCTTATTGAAAATTCTACCCACAAATTGTAATTATTGCTGTCGAAAGACATGCTGACGTATTCTGTCAAATGCTGTTGATGGTATTGTTTCTGGCACAGTTGCTGATGTTTGTTAGTTGTTCTGCGAATACAAAAATTATTATAAATATTTCACAATATATAATAATAATTATTTATTTTATTATTTATATACAGTAAAAATTAACAGTTTTACATTAAATAAACCATTTTAAAGTAACAACAAAATATGCAACGTAAATATATTTAATATAATAATAAAATAATAATATAAATTAAAAAATACACTTCATAAAATACAACGAACAAAAACGATACACCGCAACAACACTTCAATAATATTTTTAAATTGAAGATGATGGTAAATAAAAACAATATTAAATTAAAAAAAATAAAATGCTAGTTTTCAAATGCTGTTTAACAGTTACAATCCATTAAATTTTTACTATATACACAATTCAACAAAATTAACTAATAAATAAATAAATAAATAAAATAGAAAGCAGCAAAATAATAATAGATAGAACATAGATCGAATAACACTTATATACAGATACACACACACAACACTTCAGCAATAAATAAATAAAAAGAATAACAACAACAATATTAAATTGAAAAGAATACGTGGTTTTATTTCAATTTCTCTTTGACTGTTACAATTCGTAAAATTTATTATGAAAAATAATCTTTTTTAACTAAATTTGATTGTTTATTTTTTGTGTATAATAAAAGAGAAAACATATGATTTAGCAAAGATTTTTCAAAAACCTTACAATTTTATTTATTTAGCAAAAAATTATAGTCGATAGACGATTCTTTATAAATATAATAATGTAAGGTTTGAATCTTAAATTATTATTTTAAACTTTTCATACATGCAAATAAACACAATTCAAATTTAAAGTCAAAAGATTATTTTTCATAGTAAATTTTACGGATTGCAACAGCCAAACAGAATTTAAATAAATCTGCATTTCTTTTCAATTTAATTCTTATTTTTATTTATAATCATCATCAATTTTAGATTATTGTTGATGTATTTATTTTTATTTTTTTATTTTAATTATATTGTTAATGTTTTGAGATTCTATTAGAAGATAGTTGTCAATATAATCAACATTCTATAATATTACTATAAATATATTATTAAAGAATTTAAAATCATAAATATTAATTAATACAAAATAGTACTGGTAATACATAAATATTATATATAGAATGCTTACCTTGTGAGATTGTTTGTTACATATTAAAATACACCATAATTATTAATTTTATTTTTAGTTATTATTAACATTTGCAAATTTTTATTCAATATTTAAAAAAGAGTTTACAAATCCATACAAAGTTATGGAATAAATTCTTAAATATGCCAGAGCGAGATTTGTATTTTAAAAATTCTGGAATTATATCTTTAAAATCTCAAAATTATTTTAAAATTTAACTTAACATCTACTTTAATTTTGAGATTATAATTAAAATTAAAAAATGAAAAAGTACCTACCGCTGGTACATTGACGAAAATTAATGTCAGTAAAATTTTTATATGATTTTTAATAATTTTGTTTTGTTGTTTTATTATTATTTATAATAATATTTATTTAATGCAATTTTAAACGGATTGCATTGTTGCTTTTATAATATTATTATATAATTAAATTTAATTATTTTATTTTTTTTATATGTACACATTTATATATTTATTAGAATTTCTTTTCTCTTTATTTATTTATTTTATTTATTTATTTTATTTTATTTTTTTATAATTGTTAATTATTATTATTATTATTATAATTTGTTTTATAATATTGAAATCACATAGTTTTTTATCTTTGTTATTTTCTTTTTCTTTTCTTTAATTTAATTTAATTAATAGCATTTTTGGTTTATTTAAATAATTTAATTTAAATAATAAAATATATACCTATTTTTATTTCTTTGTTTTGTAATTAAATTATTGTTATACAAAATGAAAAAGAAAAAAAAATGGAAAGTTTTTATTTATTTATTTAGTGTCTGTTTGTCTTTACCCATTTAATACAAATGATTTGCAGTGAATTGATAGAAGAGCAACTTGTTTAATATATTATATGTTTTTTTAAGAATTGAAGTTAGCAGTATCCGCCGGTCAGGTCTAATGACTGTAATATGATACGTATTTATGTCAGTCGATTATGTCAAAATATAAGTAGTCTTTACTTCTGTGGAAAACATGTCACCATATAATATGATAGATTTGATTATTTACTAACGAAAACTATTATATTTCTCTATTCAGACACTTTGACTCTTTCATTATTGTGATTGTGACACAATCTTACCAATAAAAAATCTAAAACCAAACCGATTTCTTGTTAAACCATTGTTGTTTCAATGATTGAAATAAGCAAGTATATCAAACGCAATGGCCAAACGATTTATTATTATGCGTAATGCACTGTCATAAATACACCCCGTGATTTTACGAATCGATTCTATTACAGGGTTTTAATTATATGATAAGGTTTTTGTTATTTATTTCTTCGATATGAACTACGCGTATAATATAATCTGTATGGACGAATCCGGAATGCAAGTTGATGCTTATCATAATAATATTGTGAAAATTTGCATTCCGATTCCGACCAATGTATTAACAAATGTAATTTTCTGCAGAAATTTTTTTAGTAATGTATATAAAATTATAGCCGGAATAAACCCAATACAATAATTTGAATAGTTAATCGAAATTAACGTCTTAACTTTTATGGTATAATAAATATTCAAACCACATCACCATAGTCTAATAAGTTAAATATGAATTCAAATGCATATTAAACTCATGTGATCTGATTCGACTTATTCATCTATTAACATTGCCAAATGTGATCGATTAACTAATCAATTTAATACAATCTACGTAAAGTCAATTAAAAATTTTTGCCAATTAAATATTGAACAATGTTTCAACAATATTGACCAAATTCAATATTAGTGTAATTTACAAGCCTACTGTGTACACTTTTTTTTTTATCGTAGTTCGTTACTACAGCTGGAACGGTTTTATCGAAAAACCTCAGATTCCTATGCATGTGAGCCCGAACCGAATAATTACTTGTCACGGTACATATTAATAAGTGATTGCCGAAATTTAATTTAAATTAATTGCGTAGAGAGACCAACAACTTAATTTTGTTTCTTCAGTATCCAACGGGTTTGTGCTTTATATAACATTTAAAATATTTATCCAAAATATTATTATCATAATTGTTCCAATATATGACCAATCAAACAATAGATTGGAACATTAAAATTTTCAAATTTAAATTTAAAAAAAAAAATATGAAAAACACACACACGTTACACTCTGTCTGGACTATGGTTTTTGATCGAAAAAACTTTGTATGAATAATACAAAATACAATTTATATAATAAAAAAAAATGTACATACATTTTATGAATCACAGAGGCTTCATGTTTTTTTGTTATGGTGGGTGTTGTGTAAGCCCACCATTAAATATCCTAAAACAAAAGACACAATTTTTTTATTATCGAAAAAGATTTTGTTTTTGTTTGAAAATATTTCAAAATAATAAATAAAAAAAAAAAAAACAAAGAATATTTAATAAATATTTCCTATTTTTTTTTTTAAATTAAATTCGGCTTGTGTTTTCCATATCTCTACTATTCATTTTAATTTATGTGAATTAAAATATAAAATTTGAAAAATTAATTAAAAAGAAAAAAGAAAAATAAATAAAAATAAAATATAATAAATAGAAAATATAATGACAGTTTTTAAGAGAAAAAAAAAATAAAAATAAAATTAACAGAAGAGAAATATGAAAAAGAAATTATTAATTTAATATTTAATTTATTAATTAAAAATTAAATAAAAAAAAAAGAAAACAAAATCTTGATCGATTTTCGCGCCGAACAGATTTGTAACAGAATTTATTTCTTTTTTTCTTTTCTTTAAATTAATAGATTAATTTTTTTTTTTTTTTCTTTTTTTTAATAATTAATATTTTATTTTTTATTATTATTTTTTGTTTTTATTATTTCATCAATTTATTATATTATTTACAAATTTTATGTATTTTATTTTTTTCATTTTTTTTTCTTCTTCTTCTTCTTCTTCTTCTTCATCTTTTATAATTAATTTCATCAATTTCTAAATAGTGTTGTTTCCTATCTAAATATTACTATAATTAATTTTAATACATATTTTTATTATGTTTTTTCTTTTTTTTTTGTTTTTTAATTATTCTTAATTTTTCATTTATATATTTATAATTTATATAATATTTATAGATTTGTTTGTATTTTTTTTTTTCTTTCTTTTAATTACGTAAATAATTAATTTGTAATAAATGTATTTTTATGTATGTTTTGCTTTCGCGGCATAAAAATCAATTGTTTATATTAATAAAAAAAAAAAAAAAAAGAAACAAAAGAAACAAAAAAGAAAAAAAAAAATCTAATTAAAAAATAATAACAAGATTATTTATTTTGAATATAATTGTAATAAAAATAATTTTTAATAATGTAATAATAATAAAGTAATAATTTTTTTGTTTTTCTATCAGTAATAATAATTATTAATTTATTTTTATTTTATTTTTTTTTTTATATAAAATGGTGCGCGAATAATTATTATAATTAATAATATTTAAATAATATAATAATAATTATTATAATTATTGTTATTCCATTCTTTTTTTTCCATTAGATGATTTTTTTGGGTTTTTTTTTTTTTTTTATTAATTTATATTACGCCTTTTTATTATTATTAATTTATTTTTTATATTAATATATCTTTTTGTTTTTCTGTAATTATTATTTTTTATTATTACTTACAATAATGTACATTCATTTTATATTGTAATTATTTAAATTTATCATAATTATTACAATATAATATTTATTAAATATATATAATTTTTTTATTATATTATATTCAAATTATAAATTTTACAACATTTTTAAAATAAAAAAAATATGGAAAAAAAAGTAAAGTAAAAAAAAAAAAAAGAAAAAAAAATTCAATTAAATTAAATTTTTTTTATTATTATTATTATTATTATTTATTTATACGATTTTTCTTTGAATTTATTTTTGTTTTACAAAAGAAATAATTTAATTAATTATAATATATAATTATTATATTGTGTATTGTGTGTGGCTGTGTGTTGTTTGTGTAAATGTAAATTATTTTAAATATATATTTTTAAATAAATGAAGAGAAAAAAAAAAAAACTAATTAATTTTCAATTTTTTGTTAATAATTAAATCAAACACCATTTTCTTTTTTTTTTTTTACAATATTAAATAATTTTTTTATTTTTTACATTATAAATGTTTTTTATAGGCAGTTTAATTATTTTATATGTATATATATATGTGAGTGTGTGTGTGTGTGTGTGTGTGTATATAATTGGACTCTTTATTATTACAAAAAAAAAAAAAAAAAAAAAAAAGAAAATAAATAAATAAAAAGGAAAAAAATAAAAATAAAAAATAAAATAAAATAAAAATTAATTTATTAACTAGAAGTAGTGCAATAATATATAATAATTATATATTTATTTTTAATAAATTGAATGGATAATATATATATATATATATATATGCTATTATTTTTTTATTAATTAATAAAAAGATAAAAATTATACTTATTTTAAAAATAAAAAAAAAAAAAAAAAAAACATTTTTTAATCTTAAAATTATTCGAAACAAAAAAAAAAATAAAAAAAAAAAAAATCATATTCATTATCTTAAATAAAAAAAAACAAATGATCGGTCGTTAATAAAAAATAAAATTAAAAAATAATAATTAATAATAATTAATAATAAACAACGATGATAAAATAAAAAACTTAAATAATATTTAATATTGATTTTTCAAGTTATTTTGTAAAATTTTAATTTTTTTTAATTTTTATTTTTCTTTATTATTTGTGTAATTGTAATTTTTATTTTTGAAGAAAAACCGATGATGAAAATTAAAAAATCTTATTTGTTTTGTAAATAATTACACATTTTACTTATTATAATTTTTATATTATTTATAATAGATTTTTTTTTTCTTTTTTTTTTTATTTTTGTATTATTACAAATTTAATTTGTGTTTTAATTAATTAAATATATATATATATATATATTTAAGTATAAAATTAAAAACACAATAAAAAAAAAAAAAAAAAAAAAAAAAGAAAAGAAAAAAATTATTAAAAACATATTTTCCTATTTTTTTTTTCTTTTTTTTTTTTTATAAAACTAAATTAACAAATAAAAAATTATTATAATTTTTATAACTACTTATTTTTGTTTGTTTCTTTTTCATTTATATAATACATTTTTTTTTTTTTTATTTTTTTACATATTTTATTTAAATTTCTTTTTTTTTTTTTTTTGAAAATAGTTTTTTTCTTTTT
>OU343116.1:46861793-46886793 GCA_910594885.2 Bibio marci | reverse complement strand
ATTGTTGTACGGCAACATCAGCTAAAGACGATAGGTTTTCATGTCCTATTGTAAAAAAAAAATAAATAAATATTGTTATTTTCATTATAAATTTTAAAATGAAATACGAAATATTAAAACTTACCTGGTAATGGGTAGTGATGTTGTTGCGTTGCATGAATTCTATTTGGTGAGGGGCTAGGTGGTTTGGATATATTTGTATTATGTCGTTGTATTACACCTTGACGCTGAGGTGGGGTTGTTCGATGTGGGCTTGGTGTACTAATTAGAAAAAATAACAAAAATAATATAAATAATGCAACAAATTAACAAATTGTTATTGTATTGCTCTATTTTAAATGACCAGTAAAAAGTTAAGCACTAATGCAAATTTTAAGAGATATATATATTTGCTATTTATTCACGAAAGTTTTTTATTCTAATTATTCTCGCTTTTTATATTGTGACGTGTGTGGTGTTGTTTTTATATAGATTATTTATGACGTTTAATAATTTGTATATATATTTTTGTAAATGTCATTTCACTTCAAACAATTTCACGTTCTCCATATGAATGATACATTCATGATATTCGCTTCGGTTGGCATTTACATTTGTAATTGATACTTTCGACGATATAAAAAAATAAATATACTCAAATACAGACTGTAGGTAAATGCAATGAACTCAATATTAATGAGCATATATTTAGATTATCTTTATTCAGTTAATAACATTAATTGGTAGAAAATTTACCGAGATGACCTAAAACTTATCAATAATCATGTATGTATATAACTAGAATGTATCAATTTACCTATTCATATGTTCTGCTGGTGAGGATCGACTTATATATTCAACACGTGATCTCTGATCTTTATCAGTATAATATAAACTTGCTGGTGATCCACCAATACTAGTACTTCTTGGCGATGGCGTTTCTTTATCACTCCGACCCGAAATACTGCTATTGCTACTAGTCCCGATAATACCAACGCCACCAACAGCAATACTATTGTTGCCACTATTAACTGAAACACTGAGACCACTGGCGCTACTTCCACTGCTACCACGTGTCTGTTGACCGTGCATTTGTTGTGAAGTAATAAAATCATTCATAATAATTTGTCGTGAACTTAATTGTTGCTGTTGTTCTGCGGTATAACCAGCCGATCGTACAAACGGTGGTGCACCAAATGCAACCGCTGGTACTTGTGAATTAGAAGATGATTGTGTTTGTGGTTGTTGCGTTGGTAATGGTGGTGGAAGTTGTTGTTGTTGGGCTGGACTTTGTCGATTACTCTTGTAATAATCATATGGTCGTTTTTTCTCAGCCAAATGTTGTGGTGGAAGATGTACAGGCGTTCCTTGTGTTATAGAACCTAATTTATCACTAGATGGTGGTGTTTGTCTTAAAATACCATCAAAACGTGGGCTTAATGTTGATGAATTTTGTACTAAAATTTGTGGTCCAGATGAATTAACTGGTGTGCCATGCGTTATTGACCCTTTTGGACCCATAACACCTAAAACATTACCATTATTATTACTACCGATAATATTACCTCCTTGTTGATGTGGCTGCTGCTGCTGTTGTTGTTGTTGTTGTTGTGTTTGTGGTTGCGGTGGCTGTTGTTGATGTTGCATTTTCGGACTTAACTTTGGTACAATTTTTGATTTACTTTGCTGTTGATGTTGTTGTTGCTGCTGTTGCGTTGATGACAATTGTAAAGTTTGTGAAGCACTACCATGTGATCGAATATTTTGTATATTAAATTGTTGTTGTTGCTGCTGCTGCTGTTGCTGTATGTGTCGTTGTTGAGTTAATGTTATTGGTACTGGCATAGCTCCACTATTACTATACATTAAAGGTGATTTTGATGGTCGAGTAATATCATGAGAATATTCTCCTACTAAATATGTTGAATTTTGTATTGGAATGTTCTGTGTATTTGAAGGTATTGAAGATTGCAGTACAGATGATTCATTTCGATATATTGTTGTATTAGTTGAACTACTATTACCAGACATATTATTGATATTTCCACCATTACCATTACCACTACTAGTGCTGTTACTGCTACTATTAGTACTATTATTACTATTGGATATAGGTTTTGTAGATGAATGTGCTGGAGGTGGTGGGAAATCTCTAGTTGGTTTCTTTATACTTAAATCCAATGTTTGAGGTTCAGGTTCAGTACGATATGATAATTCTTTTGAATGATCAGATCCAACAATTGATATTGTATTTATTGATTGTGTTTGTTGTTGCTGTTGATGTATTTGATGTTTTTGTTGTTGCTGTTGTTGCTGTGGTTGTGGTTGATGATGTTGTTGCGGCATTTGAATTGTTTGAACTGGTGTTATTGTTGCTGCTATTTGTGTTGAAATCGGATGCGAAGTATGTTGTGATATAATTTGTGATGGATGAACATTATGTGAATTTATAACTGATAATGTTGCTAAACCATCATTCGACTGTTGCAAACGCTGTTGCTGTGTCGATAAATGCGACGAAGACAATTGCTGGTGCTGTTGTTGTTGTTGTTGATGATGATGATGATGATGATGTATTTGATGTTGTTGTTGTTGTTGTTGTTGCTGTAACGCAGACGATGGCGTAGTGGTAGTCGTCTGCTTCGATGGTATTTCATTACGATATTCTCTTACAAATGTTATATCAGCATTGGTAGACATAGACGGTCGTAAATCAGATGTAAATGATGATTTTTGTATTATTGGTATTTTTGTTGTTGGAGTTATCGACTGTGATTGCTTTGGCAAAGGTGGTGGTGGCTGATATCGTGGTTTAAGAATTTCATGTTCTATAATATTTAACATAACGTCACGTACATTTAATGCAGGCGGCCCATTTTGTAATGTTGTTGGAACCATTGTTATTGTTGTTTGATTCGGATATAATGTATTAACTTTAGGACTTTGTCGATTTGCTGGCGATGATTCATTTTCTTCATCAGCAGTTTCTGTGGCCGAACTATCATATTCTTCAGATGTTTTTTGTTTACGTGGTGCTTGTCCCAATGGTGGCAATAATCGTTCATCATCAAATGAAGTTGATTTATTAATAATATTATTACCATTATTATTATGATTAT
Organism: Bibio marci; assembly: GCA_910594885.2. Lineage (NCBI taxonomy): Eukaryota > Metazoa > Arthropoda > Insecta > Diptera > Bibionidae > Bibio > Bibio marci. The sequence continues at coordinate 46,883,695 of OU343116.1, read as the reverse complement.
TATTATTATTATTATTATTATTATTGTTATTATTATTATTATTATTAATATTATTATTATTATTATTATTATTATTATTATTACAGCTAATTGTATTACAATTATCAATATTATTATCAATATGATTAACAATACCACCAGCACCACCACCTACAATACCTATAATATTATTACCACTATTACTATTATTACTACTGGTATTACTATTACAACTAAGATTAGATTGTGTTGATGTTAATAGACTATCATCTTTTATTAATATTGTTTTTTGAATAACGGGATCATTATAACTTTCAGCCGATGCTGTATCACTACTAACTTCACGTTCGTCAGACGACGATGTACTTAAATCTGATTCATCTGTAATTATTAAACGTTTAGCTTCACTTGGATGTAATTTATAATATTGATTAATAGCTACATCTAAAGAATATTTTTTCTTAAATTGTCTATAGAAATTTCGTAGAGCACCAGGTGCTTTATTAAATTTACTATTCAATTGAGGCCATTTTGGACCTATTTCTTGTAAGGATATTCTAAATTTAACAATTTCATCATCAGTTAAAATTTTACCTTTATTATGCGGTTGTAATTTACGTTTAATTTTCATAACACACGATGAACAACATTTTGGTAAACTGGGCGGAATTTGAAATTCTTTCATAAATGGTTCACGTATGTCCACTGGTAATTCATATAAACGTGAAGGTAGATTACGGAATCTTTTAATACGATCTTTTGAATTCGTACATGTTGGTAAGGGACATGTTGAATAACGATTACGTACTGATTTACAACGACATGTATTACAAACACGTGCGCCCATTGGTATTGTCTCATCCAATATACCATATTGTTGGCCACGTCCTTTTTCTAATGGTCTTGTACGTGGACAAAATTGTTCTTTACATACAAAGCACGGCAATAGTTTATTTTCTGTAAAGAAAAAAAAAAAGAAAAAAAAAGTATTATTAAAATAAAACAAACAGGAAAAAATTCATTAATTTTAATATTCAATTCAATTAATTTTGTTATTAATTTATGTTGTATATAATAATATATTTTTAGTTTTTCTATATGCGGTGATCGCGCATCCTATAGAAAGTGTTTCATAGTCATTTGTGAAATTATTCACCAATAATGGTTTGCAATTCTTCATCGATAAAATTCTTGGTTTTTCTTTTTATTAACTTATAAATGTACCTGGCACGTATTTAGTGATTTAGAAACCCCACAACGATAATTACCTATATAAAAATATTAGCCTATCGTTTTTATTTTTTTTTATACATTGCCTGTGATCCATTTCAATTTCGTACATATGTGAGAGAGTGTATTAAAAAATATTTATTTTTTTTTATACATTTTAATTCGTTCACAATAAACTAAACCAATTCCAATTGAGTGTATTTACAAATCATTAAAATAAAATAAACTATACCTACACATAATGTTATGTGTAATATGGTAATGTATACAAAATATGGAATTGGTATATAATGATGATACAATGGGGTTTTTTTTTTCTATTCACGAAATAATGGTCTGTACATATTTGGTTTCTTTAAAAAAAAAAAAAAAAAAAAATTATGATATACAGCACCAAAGGGAGGGTTTCGCAAATCAAATAATAAGCGACATTTATAATGTCTTTCTTTTATTCAAATTTCTTTTATTTTATTTTTGCTTTTTTGGTCCATGCAATCTTGTTAATATTTTACTTTTTTCTGTCTGTGTCTCTATATTTGGTGTGTGTGTGTGTGTGTGTGTGTGTGTGTATATGAAGGTAAAAAATAAAAAAAAACTTATAAATAATTTTTCTTAGAAGATGATAAGTAATTTTTTAATTATATTTTTTTTTGCGCTCTATAAAGTCCCTCGAGAATTGAAAATTGAAATACTTTTTATTCGTATCCTATATTATTATATGAATTGTTCTTATTTTCATTGGGGACATTCGGATGTCGCATTATTTTGTGTGACTTCTTCTTACTATATAAGAAAAAATTAGTACTATTTTTATTTTTTTTTTTTTATTCCATGATTTTTCTACGCGATGCAAAGATGAATGGACCAATCAAAAATATCTATTGTGTGTAATGTGTACAAAAAAAAAAAAAAACTCATATACAATACCATTTATCTATTTATTTATTATTTATTTATTTATTTATTTATTTATTTATTTTAGTCGAGAAATACAAATATGTATTTTCCTTTGAGAAAAATTGAAAATAAGGACATGATTATATTTAAGATGAAAAAATTGAAAAGATAAACAATCGTTTTTTATTTTTTTTGTTTCTGTACAAGCGCGCATATATAAAAAGCAAATAATAAAACATTTTATGAAAATAGAAAAATAAAAAAACGATATGCGTTCAATTTAATCTCATCGTTTTTATGTCTGATGTTATTTTTTATATGTTATATATTATTATTATTATTATATATTTAATATATATGAGCAAATAATATACGTATATACCACCTTATCCTTATATAGTTTTATATATACACATTCTGTGTGCAATTGCATTGCAAGTTTAAATAGGAAAATTGAAGGTACATATATATTTGTATATGGTTTTAGAAAAATAAAAAATCATATTGTATACACATTTACGTTAAGAGTTAAGGTGCTCTCGATCCTCTATATACTTTATACATATATATATATATATAGGGTGGCATTAATGGAGGACTATAATCAAACACAAGGAATGAAATAATATGCTGCTGTTATCGTCGCTATATGTGCAAAAAAAACGCACAGATTTAGAAATTTTCAATTCGTACAAATTTCGATCAAGACCAAAAAATTAATCGACTATGTTATAGATGGCAATGTGGGAAAAGATACATACATATTCCGGCAAAACTCCTTTACACAACAGGCGACAGGCGACACAAGATTGGATGATCTAGAATAATAGAGCTTCTATTGAATAATTTTATTGTCAAATATATAGTCACTTAACATTGTATACACACATTTTTGTGTAATCATATTAAATCTTGTACGAAAAATATAATCAAATTAGTGTTAATCTCTTCAAATACCGTACGCACTACCACCCTGTACATATAGAAATACGCGAGTACATGGCAAAATGATATTTATTTTAGCAAATTATAAATTGTTTTCAAATTTTTTTTGTAAATATTATTATTATTTTTTTTCGTATTTTTTGATGGGGATTTGTTGATCATTTATTTATTCAAATATTCACATTTAATTTAATTTAATTTGATATAAATAAGACCGTTTTTTTTTTCAATTTAGTTGATTTATTGTAAATACATATAAGAAATTATATCGATTTTTTATAAAATAGAAAATCATGCGACAGGTTTTTTTTTTTACTTTTATTAAATATTAAATATTAAACATCAATTTCTGTAATATTCTGCAGATGATATATTGTACTTTTTTTTATGAAAAATTAGTGTAATAGTAAATATATATTAAAGATATCTTATTATACGCACCAGTGGGTTCACAGAGAGTATGTCATGATTGTGAGTTACTTGAAAATAAATCATGTTAAACGATGCTATTTAGAGAGATTAACCGTATACAGTCAAGTATATATGCATAACCTATATGCTAAATACATGTATAGATCGGAATCACTCATATAAGAAAAAAAAAACATAATTGCAGAACAACTAATTTACCAATTTGGCTGTACCGATTTATAGATGCCGCATACGCAAAGAACTTTTCGTATTGTTCAAAAGATATAGTTTGGTGTATATCATATCGGTAGACATATAATCAAACCGTAACTAAGCCACCACATCATCACAACTCACCTCGCAACTACGTATACACATATATCATCATCAACAACCACCATCTAATTATTATTAACACACTCATCATCCGCAAGCATAAAGTACCATACCATTTATTTTCAAACCAAAAGAATTTTCATAAAATTATAATTAAATGCAAATATTAATTATTGTTAATTAACATCACATCAGATAGACACACACACAGAGTGGCAGAAAGATTTATATATTAATATTAGTACAAAAAAAAATTGAAATTTATATTCTTTTCAATTAGCAAAAAGAAATGAGAGCAGGTTATTTGTTCATTACTTTTGCTTGCGTTTAATTTAAATGTATATAATAATATTATATTTGCAATTGTACTTGTGAACAACCCTTATTTTATATACGTCTATCTATATATATTAAGTATAATTCGTTGAAATTATTTATTAAATAATTACACACACACACACACACACACACAAACATATATATATATATATAGAGAAAGTTTATTTTTTTGATTTGGGTATCTCTATTTGTGTTTGTGTATAGGTTGTTTTTCTTTATGTGGGGCGGTAATAATTATAAATAACATAGACAATTTTTGTAAAATATTAAATGAAATTGAAAAAATAAATAAATTAATATTTTAAAATAAATTTGCATATTATAAATACAAACGAGTACCATGGGGGGTGAGGGGTTTTTTTTTTTGTTTGTTAAATAACCATCATAATAATATTAATGATGATGATAATTTCATTATTTATATTATTATAATAAATTAATTATTCATGTAAAATTTTTCATTTTCTTACATAAACACCACCACCACTCAAATATTACTTTGTTGCGTATATTAAAATTAATTTTTGTATTTTTTTGTGACTTTTTATTTTTGTTGTGTTATTTTTTAGACAATAAAAACACTTTAAACATATAACAAAATACATGAATATGATTAAATACATAAATATTTTTCATGTTATATGTTTTCAATTAAAAATAAAATTCATTACATAAATAGGTATGCAGCGGCGGCAGCAGCAGCAGCAATACACATAACACAATAAAGGACGAACATAATAATAATAAAAAAAGACTTTTAAATAAAAGAATATCCTCAACTCCTTTTTTTTCATTAATTTTAAATATAATTTTACATTTATATTATCAACTCATATAATAACTATAAAAATTATATGTTTGTATACAGGGTGTTCCAATTTCCAACAGATATTGGGTGCATCATTAATGCAAAGCACAATTTGATTGAAAATTCAATTATATTCGTAAAACTTCATATACCAAACCGAAAAGTAAAATCGGCCAAAATGTTATAGACAATATATTTTTGATTCAAAATGACCCAGAAAAACCAGCGTTTGGTTTCGTCACCGCTAATGTTAATTTAAAAATTCTTTTAGGTTTGATGCGAGTTATTAGAACCGAAATTTCACCGCTCAAATTGTATATAAGTTAAGTTAATATATTAGAAAAAAAAAAAGGATTCGAAGGTACGCATTACATTTCATTAAATTTAAATGAACAAGGGTATCGTATACCCTGTTCACCGCACCGACAAAACAACATATATATATATATATAGTAATTCGCATATAACTCCCGCACATTCACTGTATATGCATGCGGATGAGATAATTATTTTTTGTTGTCTCTACATATTCATACACGTTGTCGTCTGCAACACAATGAATACAACCACATATATGTTGTATTTAAAATAAATGAACAATGAAAATTTTCAAATTCATAAATAATTAAGAGACATAAGGTTTTTTTTTTTCGCATTGTTTTGTTTAAAACTCCATTATAATGCATTTTCAATCTTTTTACCTTATTCCGTGTGTGTGTGTGTGTATACATATAAAAATGAAAAACAAACCGCACACACAAAACATAAATAAATAAATAAATAAATAATAACGTAAAAAAAAAAGATGATTTTACAAAGTAATGGTTTTTTTTTTTAAAAATATACATAGGGTTTTTTTCCATCATTGATTTTCCAACTTATGCTTTTTGTTTAAAATGTAATGGTGAATAATAATTTCTAATATAATTTAAAAATAATGACCTAAATTTTGTGCCGAGTCTTTTAAATGAAAATCTTTTATGTTATTATTTGTAATAAATTTACTGGTGATTAGATTAAAGGAAAGGAAACTATATAAATAGATTATGGGAAAAAAATTAATAAAATTGGATATGCAAATTGTGGAATAATCCGAAAAAAATTACTTATATGAATTTGTTTTTATATATTACGGTTGGGAACAAATTTTTTAAATTCTAATTAATATATTTTATAAAATTCAATAAATTTTCAATGTTTTTGTGAAGAAGAAATTTAAAAAAAATTTAATTATGTGACCGTTCGATGTAATCAATTCAAAAAAAAAAATCGATATAGATAGGCAATTTATTGAATTTACGTGGAACACATTATTTTTCAATAATCACATAAAGATTTTCAAGAATTTCTAATCAGTTTTATATATTGTAGATTATTCACAACACACCACCCACCACCACTGCTGCTATACAATTTAAAAGTTATTCATTTCATATTTATATAATCAATTAAACGTATATACATAAATTTTACTGGATATATGATTATTTTCCTCTAATATAAATTGTATTGTACATATTTGTATAATATTGAAATTTGTCTATGTATTATAAATAAAAATATAACTAAACAAATATGGAAAATTGTAAAATCATAAATCCCAAGACAATTAGATAGAATATATTTTTAGCTGACTCTTTGGTTATAATTGTATATATATATATATATGGATTGATATGTATGTAAATATAACTACATGTATACTGTGTTGAGTGTTGGTCTATGCTTGATGGCTTTGTATATATATACCATCATATATATATATATATATGTTTTGCCATATAATAATATTAAATTATAAAGGGATCATGACTACATTTCAATTATATTTATATATATATATACCAATACACCACCTATATGATGTGAGTTTGGTATTTATTTCTCATTTATTGTACGGTATTGTAAATGTTTATAATTTAATAATGAATGAATTGCACAATAATAATAACTTTATATACGTGTGTGTGTGTGTGTGTGTGTGTGTAAAGTGCAACTCAACAGTTTAGTTACAAAATAATAGAATAAATAAAAATTTAATTAACACTTGCGGTCTTCAATTAATTCTATTGAAATTAGACAAATTTCTTTACATATGTAAATTAATGGAATTCTTGGGATCATAATAATACAAAAAATTATATAATACTGAGTCGGTACATATACAAATTTATATTCATATACTGAGGACAACAATACCGCGACAAGGTTAAATAATAAAATTAGACTATAAAGAAGTGTGCTGCTGGCTGTGCTGTAGTTTTAAAAATCATATATCATCAATTAAATATTTATGTTAAACTAATAAAATATACAATAATATAAATATAATTATTTTTTAAATAAAATGAAAATTTTAAAATTAATAAATATACACAAATTACTATATTTATATTATTATACACACCCACCCACATCTCCTTTCCTATATGTATACTGATATATATATTAACTAATCAAAAATCCTATATATAATTCATATCGACCATTATAAACATTAAGATTATTAAAATTCAGAATTGGTGAAAGACTTTAGCTTCAAATGTATATAGGTCGGGTTGCAGAAGAGTGTGTCGGAAAATTCTTAAACAGCACATGGATTTTAATGTCATGCACACATAAAGTAAGTAAATTTATAAACAAATTAATTAATTAATATAAATTAAAATCCAATGGTATATAAATTGATTGATTTTAATTGATTAAAAAAAAAAAAAAAAAAAAAATGTATATAAAAATATATTTTATTTACATTGAAAGATTTTTGATTTTGATAATACAATAAAAAAACAAAAAAAAAAAAAAGGATATTAATTCAATAACGTCTATTTTATTTTTTTTTATCTTGATTACCCGCCTCTCTCTCTCTGTTCTGCATATTTACACATTTATAAATTATTCATGTTTTAGTTTATATAAAGTATATTTTGTTGACATGTATTTATTTATTTACTTTTTCATCCATTATAATTATGTATTAGCATAGTATTCCTTATGCCATTCGTATATTATAGAAAAGAGTAAAAGAAGAAAAAAAAATCAATGGTAACAAATAAGTTATTGTTGATCGTAATTATTAGTTATATAATAATAATAATAATATGAGTTTTGTGGTAAATACCCATGCGGCAAGGCATTATTGGAATTTTTACAATTCAAAATTCTCAATATAAATATATTTGAATATCATTTTTATTTATTTGTTTCTCATATTCTATCAAAACCGATTTTAAATCTTAAAATTCATTAAAGAATCGGCAAAACGGTTATACTATTACAAAGGAATTTAGATGCGCAGATGGGGTAAATATAGATCCTTTCAGTATATTTCAAAAACCGTAAATTCCCCATAGACAAAACTACAAATATACAGACCACTTATTAAATTAAATTTTGTTTTTATATGTTCGCATTTGGTCTAATTAAAAAATTAATATATAATCCAAATACATGTACTGATTCGGCATTTATACGAAAGTGCAGTACAATCAACAAAAGCAAATCCCCTTAATACAACAACAACAACAAAAATTAATTATTTAATACACAATGAAATATTTTTTGGTAAAGCCGTGGTGATACACACACACACACATCATTCTTATTGTATATGAAATGATATTTGGAACGAAAAAATAAATAAATACTAAATGTAAATACTATACAATAAAAGCATAACAAAAAAAAAAAAAAAGGGATGTCTCAATTCAATTCAACCCTTTATGAATTACAAATGAAATTAAATATAAATTATAGAAAAAAAAAAATGAATGAATGAACATATGAAAATTGTATTTAATATTTGCATATAAAATGAAAATAAAATAAATAATATTAGCGTGCACGAAATATAAACAAATAACTAAACTATTTTATATAAAAAAACATAAAGGATATATTGAACTCCCCATCATCATATATCGTTAATGCACTATAAAATAGTTTAATAATTTTTGAAAATCCATTTCCTTTTCTGGCGGCTAATATACTCTTTCAAATCTATAAATATTGTGTGCCAGTTATATTGTATAAATCAACATCTTCATTATTTCGATTTTCTATCATATATTTTTATCTCATAAATATTCAATATTTCAGATTATTTGCATTTAAAAATAAATCTATAAATGTCGCATTACATTCAACATAATAATTATGTATATTTAATTAAAATATTCAAAATAAAATCCCTTATGGCAATGTATTATACAATATATGGGTATGCAAATTAATTTCCAAAATTCAACAACAATTCAATTGGGTGTGTGAGTTTTGGTACGTCAATACTATTCGATGCAGTTGACAAAATCAATGATTATCTTATGTGCATCATAATATTTTATATCAACGCCATAAACCGTAATGTTCATGGTAAGAAGATTATATTGTGTATATATGATGGGACCAAAAAGAAGTGGTGTACTAAAAAATTGAATGAAACAAATACGGCTGAACGCTATACCATCAATAATTGATATGAAAAACACCTTGGTAGCACTTTCGTGAGTCGATATTTTACCCCACTCAATGTATTCACCATTGTTGTAGCTTTACCACTTATTTGGATCAATGAATGGCAGATTTCATCGCATGAAAGTAACCACACAACTGTTTAAGGACAGCATCAATTTTATACCGCAGCGCGAAAATTATAGAAAACGCACAATTTTATTTTGTCGAATTAAATATAAATAAATTAGCATTCATTTTTATGAAATAATTCCGGAAATTTATTTGCACAACTAATAAAATAATAAAAAATAAATATAATATGAAAAAAAAAATTAATTTAATCAATTTTATATTTATGATTGCTTTAAAAAAATTCTTGTTAAGTAAATAGTTACTTATAAAAATGAAAAATGAAAATGAATTCATCTTTGTTTTTTCTATATATCTTCTTTTTATTTTTTTTTGATATTAAACCTTAGCGAACGAATGCGCCGCCACCATACTCGCGACATTGCAAATATTCAGTATCCTTTTGTATGAACACATCTGTTAATATACTACCTATTATTACTGAAATTATACATAAAATCCAATAAACCGATATTAATTATGTATCTTTTCTCGCTCTGGAAATTAAACATTTAATTTCGTTTAAAATCCGTCGACCTACTGGTCATCGTTCCGGAAAAATGCGCTCGTTCGTTAAGGGTTATTAATATATTTCAGTACACACACACACACACTGTCATATAAAATTTATATTATATAAAATAATGCTAATAGATTAAAATAAAAATTCAGATAACATTTTTTTAATATAGAATGAAAATTATGGAAATTATATATTGAAAAATAATTCTAATTGAATTATTATTCTCATTGAAAAAATTTTATATTTATAAATAATTTAAGTCAAATGAAATGTGGTAATAAAAATAGAATTTTGATTTTAATTTGACGATGTCAAAAGTTAAGTTAATTTTATGTAATAAAAATTTTCAATTTTCAAAGTGTTTTTGTTATTAATCTATCTAGTTGTCTATGTTATGATAATAGTTATAATATAATATATATATATCAAATGAATCATATATGATTCAATAATAAAATATCAATATATATATAATTTGTGTTAAGTTATAAAATTTGTTTTTGTTTCCTGTAAATTCTCTCTGATTAATTAGTATTATTTTGTTTATTTAAATTTTGAGTATATCTAGTAATAATCTATTTTAATATATATATATATATAAAATTCTATTATATAAATGTTAAATGTAACTCATTATATATATTATATATTATATTATATTTAATGTTCGTATATATATATATATATATCAATATATACAAATAATATATTTAATTAAGAAGAATATGCAAAGTAAGCGCAATAATCTTTTTGGTATATATTTTGGTGTACTAATTAACTTTCAACACACAAACAAATAGAAATTTAAAAAAATAAAATAAACTCTAATATTTAAACAAAATTATTATAGCTATATTTACCCTTTTTTGTGCAATTATATAATACATATAAAAATGTACATGAAATGAGAGAAAAATTTCCGAAAAAAACTCAAGCTTAATTAAATCATTTCAACGTTTATATTTATAATATATATATATATTTTAAGTATTATATAATAATATTATTTAAACGAATTATATAAATTGTGTATAAATTGTATAAATTGTACAAATTCGGGAAATATTAAATACAACATATCTGTGTATATATAGGCGAAAATGATATGTAAATTATAAAAATAGAAAGATTATATTTAGTTATAACATTAAATTGTATATGATAAATATTATAGAAATGATGTATATATATAATTGAGTTAAATATGCAAATTGTATTTATATATTGTATATGACTTATTTGGAGACGTATTATATATATTTATATAATAGGGATATAATAAAATTAAATAGATATATATACAGTTTAGTTTGTTATAAAATATGATGATTGTTGGCTGTGACTAATGATGATGACGATAATGTGTATATACCACACCAACATCATTATTTGGTTTGATAATTTAATATAATATATTATTGACATATATGTTGTTATACATATGATATATATATATAATAGATGATAATATGCGCGCGCGATGATGATATACATATATTATAATGAATCCTTTATAAATATATAGTAATACATATGTGGAATGATAAATTTAATTTATCGCTTAAATATATTCTAATATATATACCAAGCAAAATTCTACATATATATATATATATATATTTAAATGAATAAATAAATAAATTAAAATGAAAATGTTAATTGCCAAAAATAATATATATATATATAAATATTAAAAGTGAGGTGGTGGTATGCATATATGGAAAGATGCAAGATACATCATACATCTTGTATGAAAATTTTAACTTGAGAAATTCGGAATGAAAAAATTTCACGCATTTAAGGCAAAATCGAAAGATAATTATATAAATGTTTCCAATATATATATCGAAAAAATGACCAAAAAAAAGATGGTGTATCCAAGTCGCCGAGAAATAAATGTACGACAAAATATTTCCAAGTGAAATTTGTATAAAATATATTTATAATTTAAATTTATTTTTACATCACATTATTTATTAATAGTAAAATTATAATATGAAATTAATATATTATTCACATATTTATCGATTAATTTATTATCCATTCCAAAATAATTGTCACACACAAAAATTAATTAATTATATAAATATAAATATACCATATAGAAACATCACACGCAAAATATATATATATATACATATTTTTATTGACAATGATCTCAATTATGATATAATTAAATATATATTACATATGTAATATAATCAATTTATTATTATTATTATTATTATTATTATAATATGTACAATTGTTATAATATAACTATTGTTTTAATTGAATATACAATATATGGTATAAATGTTATATATGAATATATAAATATGAATATGAAAATGCATTTGTACAATACATTCACTATACGTTATAATATATATAATTGTATCCATAGTATATTATATAAATATATATATTATAGATTCGATAATGATGGATATATAATTGGATGAAAATTAATAGTATACAATATATTATATAATATATATATATATGTTATTAAAATAATAACAATAATTGAAAATATTAAATTAATACATATACCATTTAATTTATACGTATATATATATAGAATATGGTATATAATATATAAGAAATAAACAATCATATTAATTAGTAATTGTTACTATATAGTTAAAATTAATAATTGTAGTATGTAATTATGGAGGAAAAAAAAAAAATTATTGATGGTTTTGAATTCAGGTTAAATTGGTTTATTTTTTTGTTTTACCCATAAATGGCATTTTTATTATATAAATAATAATTGTTTATATAAATAGATAAAATTTTGAGCAATGTTTTTGTACATACAAAAAATTTTAATATTTATAAATGAAAAACTTTTCAATTATTGTTGGTTTTTGTAAAGTAATTCTATTTTATTATATTGTATAATTAAATTTGATTTAAATAATTTTTCTCATTAATAAAATTTTCTAATTAACCACCACCACCACCACCAATAAACGTATATAATAAATACATAATATATATTAAGAGTATATAATAGTGTAAGCAAGAGTAAATCATATATAAATAATTTAATAATTATACACTAAAAAAAAAAAACCAACCAATTAAAAAGTAACGTCCATACAATGAAATATTAATTAATTTTGTTCCAAGGAATGGATGGTTCATTGTTAAAATGAAATAACATTTATTAAAATCAATGAATATGTAATTCATTAAAACATAATACCCAAAAATGAATGTTTTTCAATGAATCACTACGTTGGTTTAAAGTATTGTATAATTATTTTAATGAATATTATTCATTTTTTCAACGTTTTCTGTTTAATAACTTATTGATCTGCGCATTAGTTAATTAATGAGCGCCAATTCATTCATTCAATAAACAAGTACATTAAGATAATTTTTAAAAATGAAAAATATTAATGAATTATACATTATTGAAACAATGAAAAATGGGCTTATTAAACGCTATTCATTGAAATTATGTACACATTTATTTTCAGTGTAAATTTTCATTTAATAATCAAGGCAGCAATAAATAAATATATATTTATTATAATAATATATATTTTAAATAGAGAGTTATATAATATTATATTATATGATGATTTTTAAATTATTATTAAATATCAACATAAAAACGTTTTAATAAAAAATAGCGCATCTAAATTACATATACAATATACTTAATATATAAGATAAGGGTATAAAAACAATCATATACATGTGACATCAGTGGCGTCACTGTGCATATTAATTGAACATAAATATTAAATTTACTTAAGTGGTATATATAGGGAGAATTGATACTAAATTTTAAAATTTTGACAATACTTTCGATAGGAAATACATACAATTGAAAGACATAAATAAATAGTAAAACTGAATTTGTATGGTAAAGTATTTATAAAATAGATCTCGAGCGAATCTTGGTCGAAAATCTTATAGCAACCGTGTCACTGATAGATATTCTATATATGGTATATTTTGTATGTGAAGAGGGTTTTATATTATTATTAAATTATAAAATAAAAACCAAAACAACAATTTTTGATTGTATTTACGTTTTTATTTAGATTTAAATGTGTGTAATATGTTTGAAATGATGCGCGATAAACTGATTCAATGTAAAAATTTAACTTACTCTCTTATGTAAATAAAATATTATATACTACCAGAAATATATATTATATATTTTATTTACATATTGTATATACTGATGATATTTTGTTGGAAAATTATACATATAAATTGGAGAAAGGTATACCTATTTTTCTTCATATAATGGAAAACAGTTAAATATAAATTTTCATTTCATTTTGTTCAATTGCTGTGTGTACACGTACTTTTATGCATTATTTTCCATTATATATATGTAGTTATTTTATTATATATGAGTGTAATAGACGTAACGATTTGTCGCTATATATAATTGTTTAATTATTTGTGCATTTTAAAATCAAAAGGAATATTTAAAAATATAGTGAATGTTTATAAAAAAAACTTTGTTTTTGAACACGATTAAAAAAAAAAAAAAACAATTAAAAAATGTTTACAAATTGGTTAACACCATTAACACACCATCAACAGCAACAACAACATCAACAACAAAATCATCTTCAATATCATAATTTTCATAATCATCATCAACTACAACTACTACAACAACAACAACAACAACAACAACAACAGCAGCAGCAACCACCAGATGTTATATTAGAAGTTGGATCGTCGCCCGTCAGCAGTACACGTTTTATTGCCCATAGTAATTTATTATCAATTCACAGTGGTTATTTACGTTCAGCAATACGTTCCGATGAACAAAAACGTATTACTGGCATTCACTCAACGTCGTCGTCATCGGTCACACCAAATTATTTATCATTAATAAATGATATGACATCATCATCTGCATCTGCATCTGGTAATGTGACCAATTTACCATCAATATATTTACCAAATATAACATCTGAACAATTTTCACCCTTATTAACTTATATGTATACTGGATTTTTAGATCTTACTATTGAAAATATATTTGGTATTTTATTGGCAACACATATTTTACATATGCCACGTGCATTAGAAATATGTCGTTTATTTTTATCACGCATACAATCAATTGATAATAATGGTTCGTCCACCATTGGACAATTTTCATTAAATTTTAATAAAAATAATGAATCAAATAGTAATAATAATAATAATTCTGTTATTCGTCCAATACCAAGTAAACCGACATTAATAAATAATAATTTCAATTTTATATCATCACCAATATCAAATATTTTATTACCAAGTCAAGATACACAATTTAAATGTATATTAAATCAAGAACGTGAACGTGGTGACGGTGGAGGTGATGGTGGTTATTGTTCACCAATGCCATGTACATCAAAATCATTAAAATTAAATAATAAGAAATTGTTGTCGTCGAATGAAAACAATGATGATTATGATGATGATCATAATGAGGATGTTGATGGCACAGAAGAAATAGAAAAAATACCAAATAGTCAATCATTTAAAACATCCACAACACCAACAACAACAACAACAGAAACACCAATGATAAAAAAATTAAATAATAATGAAAAATTTAAAACAAAAATTGCAAAAAAATATATAAATTTAGACAAATATCATATGAAAATTAAAACAAATAATAATTTAGATAAATCAAATGTATTAATTACAAATAATACAACAACAACAACAACAACAGTAACCACTACGATGACATCAACAAATCCAACAAGAATGACTACAACATCAACACTTATACCATCAATCCCAACAAATTCAATGTCAACAATAAATTTAAATAAAAGTGAAGAAAATTTAAAAAATAACAATAATAAAATAATAATTGATGTTGCCAGTTGTGATGGACCTGTACGATTTCGTCGTGTTTTAAATGAATCGTATGAACGTCAATCACAATTACAATTAATTGGATCATCATCAATATTATCGCCTCAGTCCCAACAACCACAACCACCACCACCACCACTACCATTATCATTATCATCATCATCGTCGTCATCATCATCATCGACATCAGCAGTATTGTTACATAATGAACATAGACGTCGTACACAACAACAAAATGTTACCATTTCATTTCATCAACAAATGGCAAAAACAATTAGCGAAAGTCAAAATATTATTAAAGATAATGAAAATAATAAAAAATATCAACAATTAGATAATTTTCAATATCAACAACAACAACAACAACAACAACAACAACAGAATATTAATTTTAATCATAGCAATAGCAATAATAATAATAATAATAATAGCAATAATAATAATAAATCTGAAGAATTATATTCATGTATTTATTGTAAACATACATTTAAAAGTCAATATTGTTATCAAAAACATGCTAAACGACATATTAATCCATTAGCATTAATTGATGATGAATTAATTGTTGATACAACAATTGATTCAGGCAATAGTAATAGTAGTACTAGTAGTAATAGCAGCAGTAGTAGTAGTAGTAATAGTAATAGTAGTATTAATAATAATAGTAGTAATAGTAATATTAGTATTGATAATAAAAGTAGTAATAATTCAAATATAAATAGAAATTCATTTGCTATTATGAAATCAATAAAATCAAATTCATTACAATTATTATCATCACCAATGATAACAACATCAGTATCGTCATCAACATCATCATCATCATCATCATCATCAACTGTAGTCACAACTATATCACCCACAATAACAACAACATCTTTAACACCAACACAACCAGCAGCAGCAACAACACCAATAACAATAAATAGCAATCGAAGAGAAGTACGTCCATTAGATATGAATGTACAATATTATCCATGTAAAACATGTGGAAGTAAATTTCCAAGTTATTATTTTGTACATAAACATCGTAAATTATGTCATCCAAATGAAGAAAATTAAAAATTAAAATTTTAATTTTAAAATTCATTCCAATCACATATACATGTTTGTGGGCGCATTAAGCCAGAACAATTGAAATAAAATTAAATTGTGAAATTTGTGAAATAAAAATGTTCATATACATTTTTTGAAATAAAATACAATTTAATGTTATTTATTATCTATGCTATATATGTGTGTGTGTGTGTGTGTGTGTGTTTATTAAAATTTAAAAGATTTTATAATTTTATATAGAGAATTATTAGACAGCCATTTACCATGGAATTCACATATGTATCTCAAACGTTTTCGGAATATATTAAGTAAAAAAAAAAGTATATTAAATAATAATAAAAAAAATACTGTTTCCAAATTATGAAATTGATTAATAATTGTTTTTATAATTAACCAATGATTATTAAAATTTGTAAATAATTTTTATTATAGCCTCTTTTTTTGATAAGGAATAAGAAATTGTTTACTTATCCTTGTTATTTAAAAAACAGGCACATCTTTAATTCAATATTTATATTACTTAAAATTACTATTTTATATTTAAATCAATTACAATTTTCTCAGAATATGAATATTATAGAAACATAATACTTAAATATATGCATTAAAGTAGTCATTGTAATTCTAAACATACGAATTAATAAGTGCATAAACTATGTATTATCCATTATATCAATAACGAAAATACGTCATATTACAATAAATAAATTAAATTAATAATAGATATCATATCGAATATAACTATATTTTATATATTGTAAAATACATATCTATTTGAGGTATAACATTCTGTGATCCCACGAGATCATATATTTATAATAAAATTATCATTCTCTATCATATCATTCATTCACAATAATTTGGTTATGCAAATTTTGAAGCTATTATAAATTTTATTATATTTATTATCTTACGGGTGGTGGTGGTAACGAGTAAATACCTACAATTACTATATATACAATACTAAAATACATATGCTAGCGCAAAATACATATTTCAATTAATTATTTTTTTTATAAATTATTAATTTATTTGATTTATTCATATTGGAATAATTTTTCAATTTAATTAAATCGTTGTGTTTATATAATATTATAATTATATATATTTATATATAACATACAGTGCATAAATTGTGTATTGTGTGTACAATAAATAAATATGTTATAATATCAATAAATAAATAAATTTTTATAAAAATATATACGTGTAATTGAAATATGTGAAAACAAACAAGAAGATTCGCTTTTCATATGTATCCAATTGATAATTGAAAATTATATTTAATTTTTATACTATCATAAGTCAAAATAGTTCGGCATCACATATTGATAATATGTTATACATATTAAAATTTATTAAATACCATAAATAAATCCTTTTAAAATATTATTATAAATAAATGATAGATTGACACCCCCAATCCCACTACTACATTATATATGCAACAAATTTAAATAAATACATAAATTTGGTCAATTTCATAGCTATCACAATTTTTATATTATAATATTTTATTTAATTTAATATTAATGAATGATCTCTTTTTTTTGGTAGTTATATTCTCTATATTAGACTATAGAGGTTTTTTATCGAATCATTCCCAATATATGCTTAATTGGAAAATTTCCATATAACAATAACTATCTCCTTAAAAAAAAACACCAAAACAATAAAAGGAGTATTAAATTCATATTCAGTGACACTTTAAGAACTTGCAAAAACAATTCCACATATAACTGTAGATTTACTTAAAAAAATGAAAATCGATTGTGTCCTGCAACGGAAGGACATGTATTGTAAGTAGATACATTTTATACATGATGATGATATATGATTGATTATATATTAATTGTTAAATTAAATGAATGTAAAAAATGTTTATGTCGAACTATTATTTGACTGGCTAGTCATTCAAACAACACATAAATATTGAATGTATATATGTATCATATTCCTTAATCCTTATCAATCCGATTGAAAACATTATCCATATAGAATTGTATATGAATAAATTCTATAAATAATATGAAATAAATTAAATATATTGAAAAAGATTGGTTTTTTTTTTATTTTCCATTTAAAATAATTAAAAAAAAAATAGGAAAACGAAAACAAAATTCGTAAGGTTAATGTGTTGTTAAAAATTGTATTACTGTTGTTAATTCAAATCTTTAAAATTAGTAAATTATTTAACGTTTGCTATATACGGCTCACATCAACCTCAAACAACTATTTTTTTGTGCTTACATAATAACAAACTGCGAGTGAACTATGCCGGCAGACATAGGCCAAGTCCAAAATAGTGTCAACACGTTTTAAAAATATTCACCAAAAATTACATTCAAGTTATGTTTATTTACGTTATTTGCTTAATTAATTAACTTAACATAGGACGAATATCATTTTCCTATACGAATAATAATTGAGAGTAATTTTTAGTTTGAAAAATATTGAAAAATTATTTCCGCACCGTAGCAATGAAACTGTCCACATCCAAATTCAATGACATGTAAATGATAATTAAGATATTTTACCCTATTTGAAAATTGCAATTGTGTATCATTTTATTATTATTATTATTATTATTATTTTTGTTAAAAAATTTCAATTTCATTTTTTGTTTATGTTTGTGGAAAATGATAACAATTTTATTTTAATTACAAGCTGTTTTTTATTTTTTGCACTGTGATTGAACATACATTAAAAATGTTTTATGTATACTAAAGGATGTTTTTTAAAGAGTGATATATATACATTCATCAATGGTATCAATGGTGCAATAAATGCACTTTACATGTAGTGAAAATAATTATCATGCAATTATGTTCACAAACTGTGGTGTGGAATATTCAATGGACACATCATCGGTCAATATTTCTTGCGAAAAAATGTGGAAGCCACCGTTACAGTAAATGGTTAACGTTAAGTGTTATTGAGTTACACAGTTGAGGTTAAGTCAAATCAAACATACTTATAAACTAATAATATATCTGTAATGAAATAGACGCATCAATTCTTCTGCATTCTATTTCAATGTCAAAGTTTTATAGTTATGTTAAAAAAAAAAAAAACACCCATTATTTATAAATATATTTTTTTTTCATCGTGTCTATAGTCCATTTATAACAAAATAAATATTTATTTTAATTTTAATTATTATTTATTTTAAATTTTATTATTAAATTCCGATTTTGTTATATGTTTTTGTTGTGTCTTTGGAGCGCGCGCTTTTCATCGTTTCAATACATTTTTATAAAGTTAAAATACAACCACCAATAATAAATGGAAAATGAAAATAAAATAAAGCACTTACCCTTTGTATCTGATGATAATATATTACACTTTTTGACACTCGATGGTGGCACAACCGAACAAACTACTTTATTTGTAATTGGATGTCCAGTATTAATATTACTACAACTGATTTTACTGCTGCTGCCACTGTTGCAATTAGTATTTATTTTGCTGCCGCCGGTCATTGTATCTGATATCGATATTATTTCTTTACGACGTTTTTTTAAATCACTGAAATTAAGAGGAGAAAAAAATTAAATTAATATTATATTTTATTTAAAAATAAATATTTCAAACACGAAGAAAAGCTATTTAATTTATCATATTTTTTTCAATATATAAAAAAAAAAAAAACATTTAGTGCAATTTAAATAATAATTAAATATAAAATATTCATTAGAGAGCAATCGTGAATGGAAAAATATAGACATAGACACAGAGAATGCATCAGCCAGAGCTAATGTGTTAATAAAGGGGACATATAACCGGGGAACGAAAAAAAACAGAAATAATGAATTTTAATATTTTATTTTAATTATCAAAATGGATTTTATTTTAATTTAATTTAATATTCTGTTTGCAAAAATATATTTTTCGTATAATGTGTGCTTTGTTATTTTATTCTAATTATACATTTTCTACATGAAATATATATTATACGCATTATATATTTTTATGAGAATAATATACATATTACACTGTCGACCAGTGTAACAATACAATTTATAATTTATTAAATTATTTCTGTATTTACTCTTTTTCCTCAAAAAAAAAAAAAAACATAAGAATGTAAATATCAGAAATGCATTTAAGTACTTTGTTGGTCCTTATCCATACTCATAACACGTACCTAAATAAAATAGCTATTATAACATTTAATGAGTGCGAGACTTCTTTTTATTTGTTACTGTGCTCCGCCCGTGTATATAGTCGCCTGTATTATATGGAATTCAATTTCGGTTATTAACAACATTATTTTACAATAGCAAATAAATATTTGGAAAATATTTCAATTAATTTATGTAATTTTTCTCAGTTTTTCCTTCTTCTGCGATTTTTTCTTTTGTGGTACGTACACACAGAGGTACTCTTCAACTTATTTATTCATATATTTTATGATATAAATATTTAATATGTATCGTATAAAATTTTATATTTTCATCTTTATATTATTAAATGTATTTATGTGTTTATTTTAAAATACATATACAAATTTTATATACACATATAATTTGATTTGATTTTAAATGTTTTATATGTGAGCATTCATATATCTGAACTGAAGAATTTATATAAAACTGAAGAAGGATCGTTGAACTATAAATATTATAATTGTTTTTCTTTTCATGTAAAATATATAATATTTTCTTTTTATAATAAATGAAAATTTTATATAAAACAAATAGAAAGTAATTCCCGTAACGAAAAATATTGAATTGAAGAATGAATATTATAATTTTAGACAATAATATTTTAAAAGCCATAAATTAAAAAAAAATTATATATTTTAACCATATTTATTCTACATTCTTCTGTTTTATAGTTTATTAATGGTACAATAGGAAACATTTTTCACAATGGGTTGGTTGCATTGGAAACAAAAGTTAGTGGTCACGTTTGTTACGAGTAACGAATTTAAAAACAATAATTTATTCCCTT